>WMED01026382.1:0-10823 GCA_019650415.1 Pipa parva
CCCCCCTTCCCACACTTTCTGTCCCCCTCCTTCCTAGTCCCTACCCTGTGAAGGAGGGGGGGCGCTATATTACTAATGTTCCTACCTCCTTGTCACGAGCAGCGCTTGTAGCTAATGCGCTGCTCGTGAACTGACTGCTCTGTCTGCCGGCTAGTGTTGGGAGATACGCTTCTCCCTAGCAGTAGCCGGCAGTCAGAGCTGGCAGTTCACGAGCAGTGCATCAGCTACAAGCACTGCTCATGACACTCCTCCTCAGCCCGGCTGTCTTCCCTCCTCCTGGCAACGATGTCAGTTCCTGTGAGCGCCAGGAACTGACATCATTACTGGAGAGGTAGGAACACTGTAGCGCTAAACGCTACATCAGTGACAGCCAGGCCGAGGAGGTAGGTAAGGAGAGGGAACGGTACAAAGATAGCGCCCCTCTCCTGCTACCCCTAGGCCTGGCATTTTTCGGTATGCCGTACTGGCGCGTACCGGGACAAAAAAAGCCCTGACTACTACTCTTCCCAAAGACTACACCAAAACATTATCAAAAGCTCCTCTTTCACATACTAATGGCAGCCAAAACAATAATCGCTAGAAATTGGAAAAAACAACTAACCCCAAACGTCCAAGAAATGATAGACCTAATTGAATACAATGGAAAAATGTTAGAAACAATAGCAACAACAGAAGACAGAACGACACAACATCAAAAGATTTGGGAACCATGGCTCAACTACCAACAGACAGGACAAAGGACGTAACAAAGGAAGAGGGGAAGGGGAGGGAAAATATAGATAAAGAAACAAAAGTATACATAGAGAAAAGGAACAAGGAAATGTAAAGAAAAAGGGAAAATGACAGGAATACCACTGTGTGTAAATGTGTAAATGTTTAATAGTACAAAATAAGATCAATACATAAAGTCAAAACATGCATAAAATGTTTACTGTAATTTGAAGTTGAATGTACAAAAAAAAAAATTGGAATGATTAGAAACACTAATTAAAGCAGTTGTAATGAAAACTTAAAATAAAAGCAATATGGTTAAAAAAAACGTATTAGGCAGTGGATCAAGTTCCGATTACAGCCCTGATTTATTTTATGTTCCCCACTCCACTATCATACGGCCGTTGGGGGTAGGGCAGAGGGTCAACCAATGACCTCTCCAGTTAACTGCCCCTGGCTTAGATGTGAAAAGGTAACCCCCTTACCTTAACACTGGAAATGGAGTAGGTAGAATAGTAGGTATTTGCACACTTCCCCCTACACAGGGTGGGTTGTTAGATCCTATTATTTAAACTATATATTTATGTATGAGGGTTAATTTTACTTTTTCAATTTGAATGCTTGTTATTTGGCTTTTTTATCGGTTTCCTGCTGCTTATTTGGCTTTTTGAATAGTTTGTCTTTGCTTTGCTTTGGAGATACTTAGGGTGTGGCTTTTTAAATTGTTTGATACTGGCTTGTCTATTTAAATTGCTTGTTGCTTGTTTTGGCTTTTGAACTGGTTTTGGATGGTTGGATACTGAATTCTTCGCTATGATACCACCCTGAGATAGCAGATTACTTGTGGAATTTTTGCTGTAGTACACATGATTTATGCACCACTTGGCTGTTAGTAAACGACCCAATTTGCAACAACAAATGTGTAAATTCAGACACAAAGCATTTTTGTGACTTCAGTGCAAGTATGTTATCTTGATTTTTGTTTTCCGTGTCAAAAAAATGAAGAAGTAGAAATTGAGGAAGGAAGGAGTGTTTTACCCATTCTTGAGTTTGTAGAAATAGATGTATTTAGTGATTCAGTCTCTGACTTAGGAGAAAATGGTTGTTTATAGTATAACTGGTATCCTCCCGCTACTTTATTTATTTGCAGCTCTACATACTGGTAAGTTTCTTTTTAAAAAAATATATTTTTAAATTATATATTTAATGGGACACTTAGGGCCTTATTGACTAGAATCTGTATAGTTCCATAGAGCTCTGAATTTACACCTATTCACCACTTCCCCATGTTCACTTATTGACTAAACTCTGCAAAAGTGGCGAATACACAAATCAATTCGATCATTTACGATAGTCACAAACTTATGGAGCTCTTTGTATTATTGTGCGTCCATTTAAACAGGTGCTTCTACTACTGAGTAAGATGCAGAGTGTGTCAAAGGTGCAAATGTAACTAGATTAACTGCTCCAAATTCACCTGTTTTACTTTGCCATTTCAAAGTAATGAATTGGGGGGTTGCTGGCAGGGCTCCAGTTTTGTGTAAGGCGACTATTTCTTCAAAGTGACAAAGTCGATTGCAACTAAATGACAACATGAAAAAGGGACAAAGTGACATAGAAATTGATAGAATATTCACAGAACAGAGATAGTGGGACTGTGTGAAATTGGTATAACTGCCTTTCATTTGTTGAATTTGCCTCATTCCACATAACTCCTCATCCTACTACACCAGGGGTCGGCAACCTATAGCTCTTTTGATGGCCATATCTGGCTCTTTCATTGTAATGAGTGGTGCAAAGCACTGCTCGTTACAGTCTGCCGGTAAGTGCTGTAGAGAGAAAGCTCTCTCAGCGCTTTTGGGGTGCTAGCCAATCAGGAGCTGCTGACGTCACTGTGACTCCAGATTGCTAGCCAATCAGGAGCCGCTGATGTCACATAGAGGGAGCTCCCTCAGTCCAAAAGGTTGCCGACCCCTATACTACACTATGCATCTGACAGCGTTCGCTGCTGTCCGCCTGTTCGACAAGTCTATTCTTTGCTGAGAAGTGAATTTGTGTCTATTCTGGTGATGTGACTTGAATTATAAAGAGATTAATTTGACAGGTGAATTCTTAACCTTAAGGGAAAATTTATACTGTACTAAGAAACCTGCATCCCAGTGAAGTTTTATATGTACAACAGTTCATTTGTAAAAGTTATATGATGAACATATATCTATATATCCACCTGAAACAGATAATTCAAGACATATATTTATGGACTGATAATCTTGTATTCTTGTGAATGTAGGTAATAAACGCAAAAAAAAATTGTCCTAACATCACTCATTTTAAAAATTGCATAGTTAATACTGTTGTTTGCTGTTTTGTAGACTATAGGTGATACCTTTTATTGGCTAACTGAATAGATGGTAAATGCAAGCTTTCAAGACTACTTAGGTTTGCTCTTCAGGCATTGTACGGAACTTCAAAATTGTCGCAGTCACGAATTTGTTATTGGAATCCTCTGTTTGAGAATTCGACATAGAGCGCTGCCTATGCTGCTGCAGGGAACTATCCAGCTGGGCATCCCCTCCCTTCCCATGTCCTGTCTCTGCTCTCTTTAACACTACATCCTCTCCCAACAAGGTCAGTGCCAAGAGAGGACTGCCGAAGCGCTACAGCAGAGTTAAAGAGAGAACACTTGGGACAGGAAAAGAGAGGAGGTTGCCCATAAGGATAGTGCCCCCAGTTTCTTCAAGAATAAAAACTGGTGCAGGGTAAGTGAGCACTGTAGGGCTGTAGATGGGGTACTGTTGCACTGTTAGGGGCACTTTGGCAGAAATGCTGCTGCACTGTATGGGGTACTATGGGGGAGGAAATGCTATAGATGATTCCTATTTTATTTTATGGAACAAAATTTGCTCAAGATTAATAAGGATTATTGTGCTCACAGATACTTAGCAGCACTATCCTATAGCAGGATGCCAGTCTAGCAAACATATGATTTGTTACCCACAACACCCTGCCTGGTCTTGGCCAGAGGCCTGAATAGTACTAGATGTGCAAAGGGGTCCTTGTATCAGCTTCTCCCCTCTTTCTGAATTCATTCCTTTATGGAGACAAAAAGATTGTTTCTATTTCCTCAGCTTGGACTGGTATAATCCCTGGGAGGATAATGTTATCTGCAGGAGTCCATGGTATCTCCATCCATGCACTCCCAGGTAGGAGGATAAGGAAACTTTTAGGCCTGAGGCTTAGCCACAGTAAGCTTGCTAAGCTGGTCACATGGCTCCCATTTCTACCTTTCTATCTGTGTATGTACGTCTTCCTCCCATTTCGATTGTAAGCTCTATAGTTCAGGCACCTACATCCTCTTGTTTCAATCATGGCCTAGCACTTAGTGATTTATCCTCACGATCTTATGCTTGTAATTTACTTCACTTGTATTGTGTAATGCACTTTTCCCATGTCTGTACTATATTTGTATTGCTGAACTGTACTGAATGCCAATCCTCTGTTAAGAGACAGGCTGGGCTAGGGAGGCTCCACCTACAGGTTCTAGTAACTTCCAAAAAATTCTGATTCCATTGAAGTTAATAGGATAATTGTTTTGTATAGGGCATGCACATAAGTACTTAACAGCTTAGTTAATAGATAGCAGTAACGTATAACATAGTGCAGCAGTCCACAACCTTTTCTTGATTAGGGACCAGTTTTCCAGTTCCCAGACCCAGAAAATGCTTGACGGACCAGTGGGAGGGTGGGTGGGGGCCAATGCACACTGACAGCTTCATGATTTTAACACGCTTCGTGTGCCCACGTCACCATCAGGTGGCCCAGTGCTGAGGGCAGGGGCAGTTCTGGATATATTGATGCCCTGGGCGAACCGCCCCTTGACCCCCCACTGCACCCACGTCCCCCCCCTTCTGACCTAAACTCCAGAGAAGCATTTCCTCTCAGCATTTATCAACCGCGAGGTAAGTTGAATGGGGCGGCGCTACTTGGATGCTTCAGGTCTTGCCGGCAGCTGCTGAATCCACAGCAAATAGAGCCGAGAAGACCCGAAGCAGCCAAGGAGCGCCGTTGCATTCCACTTACCACATTGTGGAGAAGCGCTTAGAGGAGGTGCATCGCTGGAACGCTGGAGGAGGTGAATTTAGCTATGGACGATGTGGGCAACAGTTGCCCACATCCCCCATAGCTAAAACCAGCCCTGGCTGAGGGGCCCACGGCCGTCATTTGGGGATCGCTGAATTAGTGTATACAAATTCTAAAGGTTCAAACAGCTGTTAGTGTAGACAACTCACATTGCAGCAAATAGATCAAAAGCTCATTGTAGTATTGTAACCATCCGAACATAACTTGTAATGGGATATCAAGTTTTATAACCTGTAGTGTTCCATAATAGTTATTTTGTACAGAATTAAGGTAGAATTATGGCAGTGAATCTCTGTACCTGCTGTGTCTAGACTATTTCTCAAACAGACTTCTGTTATCCTACTTCTGAATAACTCTACAATTCTTTCTCCCTGATTGTTGCAGGTCACTGCCATTTTTTTTATTGCGTTTATTGTGTAACTTCAGGTCACTATGGGGGAAATGTATCATCTGGCATTAATGTAAAAAATGGACGCAGAGTATTTATCTTTAATTTGCGTCCATTCATTGGCAATTTATCATTCACTTTGCTTCCATCGTGCACCAGCTGCTCCTGTGTTTTTCTTTTTGGGAAAACCAGTGTTTAAGACCAGGTGAAGGTTAGAACAACTTTAAGAGCTGTTATAAGAAGTAATATTAACGCCTGCTTCAACTCTGGCGCCAAATGTTGGCAATTCCTAGTTTGCATTTTTTTTTTAAATTAATGACTGGTTTGTGTGTAAAAAAAAAAAAAAAAAAAAAAATGTTAACAAATACCCATTTCTGTACAGATATTGCTAATATTTGAACACAAATGGAAATTGCTAACATTTCTTACACAAACCAATAATTAGTGAAAAAAAAAATGATGCAAATTGCTAACATTTTTACGCAAATATCAAAGTTATCATTAGGCACACTTTTAATGGTAAATAACTATTACCATTACTGCCTGTTTTTATTATTGCGATAACATCACTTCATACATTTCGCCCTATGGGGGTAATTCAGGATAGTCCAAACTTAGCCTCCGATCCTTCGCTTCTGCTCACAGACTGTTAGGCACTCGCCTGCAAGCAGACATCAGCGAACGCTTTAAAGGGATTCCAGTCTCACAAGGCAACTCAAGTTGAGCCTCGCCGAGACTGGAATCCCTTTAAAGCGTTCGCTGATGTCCGTGTGCAGGCGAGTGCATAACAGTCTGCGAGCAGAGGCGAAAGATCGGAGGGTAAGTTCACACTATGATGAATTACCCCATTATGTGTCAAATTTGCTATTTCTTATTTACTATGCAGCAGATTCCCCTGCTGAAGAAGCAAATGCCATTGGATGCTGTTTTTTGTGCAGCGCTGAGTAGTCAGTTGAAATGTAGTAGTATGCAGTGATGCAAATTAACAAAATGAACCATAAGAGCCTAAGTGAAGTGCAGTGATGTCATCCTCACAATGTCCAACTAACTGTACTAACCAAATATTACTTCCATTTCTAGTTTGCCTTTTTCAGAGTTTGCTGAATTTGTAAAAATGGGGAAGTTGCTAATGAACACAAATTTGTCCTTTACATGATTGTTCAGATTTTCACTATTATATTTTCTGTGCATCATACGCTAGTGTGAACCAAGCCTTAGGAAAGGAAAAGGAATATCGAGTATTTTAACTTAAAGGAGAACTGAAGCTAAAAAAAAATATTAAAAACTTACCTTAGATTAAGTTGAACCGTTGCAAGTCACAGCTTCATCTGTACTGAAATTTCACTTCACTGAGGCAGACTTCACAGCTCTTAGGCTGACACAGGAGCCAGCGTGAAGCTCCACCAATGTATGGAAAAGGACTCATACATCATCATGCTCATTGAGGGAAGAATTCTCATTGGCCCAGCAATAAATGTGATGACGTTGAAACCCTTTTGCACCACCGATTCGATAAGTGGGTGGAGCTTCACGCTGGCTTCTGTGGCAGCCAAAGAGCTGTGAAGTCTGCCTCAGTGAAGTGAAATTTCAGTACAGATGAAGCTGTGACGGCAACAGTTCAACTTAATCTAAGGTAAGCTTTTAATGTCTTTTTTTTACCTTTAGTTCCTCTTTAAACTGTAAATATTTTAAAATAGTGAAAAGGAAACACTTTTGAGAAGGTACTGGATTTCAAAATTAAAGTTTTTAAATACCTTTGGGATGAATATAATTATAACTTATCCAAATGTTTCTCTTTACAGCAAAACCTAATCAAAGTTCTGATGATGTTTGTACAAAGATTGCTGATCAAATAGCAGAAAATGCTGGTATGTATGGTTGGATATCCATTTTATACGTTATGTCGATAAATAATGTACTACAAACTGAGTTACAAAAGAATTTTGGCAGTACGTAAAATGAAATGTAGAAAGCAGCGATCTCTGAATTTAATTCAAAACAGCATATGGAATTATTTAAAGGAGTGCACTTCTGCTAGATCAGCTTTCATCATCCGCAACCCAGGATTGTGAGATGAATGCGTCACCACTCCACCTCACTTCTTGGATATAGGAAGACAAGAGGACAAGGCAAACTAGAATCAAATTCGTCTAGAATTTCTGGATGATTATGCAGCAGTGACCTTACAAGCCCACAAGTAATCACACATAAGAAACAGAGGAGATGCACTGCCCTTTAATAAAAACACTATTTAGTGTAGTATCTCTTAAAACACATCTGGTATTTAAATAGATAAAATTGCACTCAAAATGTTATCTCTTGTTATGTGCCTTAAGTTGCTGATGTCAGCATCCAAATGTCTAAGACAGGGGTCGGCAACTTATGGCTCTCGAGCCAGATGTGGCTCTTTTGATGGCTGCATCTGGCCCTTTGACTGTAATGAGCGGTGCTCACATGCAAGCACTGCTCGTTACAGCCTGCCAGCTAATTGCCAGAAAGCGCTGTAGAGAGAAAACTCTCTCAGTGCTTCCGGGTTGCTAGCCAATATGGAGCCACTGACGTCACTGCGCTTCTGGGTTGCCAGCCAATCACATCATGTCAGCGGCTCCAGATTCTAAATGGATGAGCAGAGCCGCATGTATATGGCTCTCTCAGCCCAAAAAAGGGTGCCGACCCCTGGTCTAAGACATCCCACAACCAAACAATGTTTGAAAAGAGAAGCTTGAATAGTGCAGGTTATCTTTAATAACTTTAATGAAATATAAAAAATTCACTCATGTGAAACAATGACAGTGTGCCTTTTAGAATACAATCTAGTTTTGGATCAAAATAGGTGATCTCTCCAATGCGTTTCACCAAACCAAAGGGCTTCCTCAGGGACTAGTATGCTAGACAATATTGTATTTGTACAAACTTTTTATATCTGAGTACCCAGAAGTATACTAGTATGTGGACGTGGCTAATTTGACATTTGTTCTTAATTAGCATATTCGTTCATGTTAATTCATGTAGACCATGATACTGTGTCTACCACTTCCCCTCATCTAGAGGATACCTTTACTAACTTGGAACATCCCCTATAAATCGAGATATTTCACTTTTTAACAGAGAAAACGGAAGTTTGGCAATGACGTCACTTCTGGTTTCTCCGTGACAAGTAACAGACACGATTCTATTAGTCTGCATTCTTCAACAGTCTCTCATATGTGAGGATACAGGTCTCCTCTCTCCCTAAGATTTATTAAGTGTCTATATCATTTGCAAATCTTGTTTCATATGGAACATATTAAATACAGTATTAGAATTGAACTGTCACATTCAATAAATTAATCAGTTAAGTGAGAAATAAAAATAAAACAGGCATAAAACAATTTCAATATATACCTAAATAAATAACTAGCTTCAGGAACCAGAAGTCCTAGGGGGGAATTCACCAAGCTCCGAAGTGAGGCGAACACTACGCGCCTCACTTCGGAGCTTGGTGAATTCCCCCCCTAATGTCTATCACAGAACCATTGTGCTTTTATGTTTCTTAAAGGTACAGTTATCTTTTCTTATTTTCCCTGTTACAAGGGGAGTAAATATGTACATGAACTAGATAGTTTCTCCAGGTGGCCACATTTAATTTACACAATTAAAAATACTTAAAGCTTAAAATAATAAAAAATACATAAATAATTAAGACATTAAAATCCCATATAAGAATACTTTACACTATAAATATCTAGTGCACTAAAAGGACCACAAATCTATTTCTCTGTTCAATCCTCCAGGTTCTAAAGATTTTAAGTCATCTATCAACCTGTTTGTTTTTTTGGGGGGGGATAAAAGTTTTTGGTGATCCCCTAGCGTGTCTGAAATAGGTACTTCTTGTATCACAAAGAAATTATCTAGGGTGCAGTGGTTGGATTTCTGGCAATCTCTAAAATGATCCCACAGGGTAAATTTGGCTGTTTTATTCTCAATGATATTATTGAGGTGTTCAGCAACCCTAGTTTTAAGCTTCCTACAAGTACATCCAACGTATTATTTGTACTTGGGGCAAACAAATACAGTAGACTACATTCTTAGAATCACAATTAAAATGACAATTAATTGTGAAGTTTCTACCAGTATTACAGGATGAAAAGGACTTAGTAGTGTGTATATTCGTTGATCTACAAGCTTTGCATGTTTTGCATCCAAAAAAGCCATCTTCTATATTCCTCCCTAGCCATGATGGTTCTTTATTTATCTTCCTTTCAAAGTGGCTCTTAACCAATTTGTTCTTTAGGTTTGGTACTCTTTTAAAGATGCACCTTGGCTTTTGTGGGATAATCCCCCGCAAGCATGGTTCTTGCTGTAATAAATTCCAGTTTTTAATGATGTTTTTAATTTTTTTTCATGCCTATTAAACTGTGTGCTAAATGACATTATGTACTCATTATCTTTCTTTCAACCAGACGTTTCTTTATGTGAGTTTTCTTGTTGTGCTTTTTTTAGTTCAAATTGACCATATCCCTTCTTTTTGAATTCTGTCAGCACTTTGTCCTCCTCTTTTTTCCTCTTACCTCCTGCTTGGAACAGTTTCGCCGTACTCTTGATACTTGATTTTTTGAACATTCCTAAGCCAATTACTCTGGTGGCAACTATTCCTCAATATATAATTGATTGTTACAATCCACAAATTTTGTTCCCATAGCTGTTCCGCACTGTTGTAAATAGAAAGTTTTATTGAACAGGAAATAATTATTTGTCAAAATGAATTCTATTCCTTCCAGAATAAATTCCTTTTGATTTGTCTTTAGGCTTTCTTCTTTTAATAAGATTAGCTTAACAGCCTCAAGACCTGCTTGGTGGTCTATATTTTTGTACAATGCACTTACGTCTCCATTTCCCCAATAGTTACTTTTTTTCCATTCCAAATCTCCTAAGATCTTAATCATGTCCTTGGTATCTTTTATGTAGAATTCCATTGTCTTCACATACAATTGTAGGAAGTGATCAATATTGATGACTCCTCTCTGTCATGGCTTTCACATCTTCTCCATCTAACTTTCTCATTTGATCTTTGTCAGTGGACCAACTCTAGTACCCACAAGGATGGTCATTATCTAGATTTGGTCTTTACTAAAAATGTCTCTCTCTCAGCTCTTAATATATGTCCCTTCCGTCTTTCTGACCATCACCTTGTAAACTCCGCTAACCCCTAAATCCTTTAGTTGCAACACACATGCTGTCGACCCACAGGCTCTCTCCTCAAGTCTCTCCTCATTTGTCCCCTCCTCTGATCCTGATACTCTTGCTACTTCCTATAATGCTATCCTATGTACTGTTATTGATTCGTTTGCCCCCTGTGGCCTCGCCTGCTCGTGCTTGCAATCCTCACCCATGGCTGAATGCAGAAACCAGATTCATTAGATCCTGCACGCTTAGGGCAGAACTTCTGTGGAGAAAATCTCGTTCACTTGAAGATTTTCTGCATTAAAAGTTTCTGCTTTCCTGTCTTAATTCCTCTCTCTCCCTAGCCAAACAAACCGATTACAACGCTCTCATAAACCAAAACAAATCAAATCCCCATTTCATATTTGCTACATTCAACCCC
>WMED01026383.1:0-10823 GCA_019650415.1 Pipa parva
TTGTCATTTTAGGGGAAGCTGAGCTTCCCTTGCAGTCTTAGAGCAAACGCCACTGTTTGACACTTACTTCCAGGTGTCAGCGGTTCTCAAGCCAGCGGTTCTCAACCTTCTGGGGCTGACGTCACCGCACCGCGCGTGATGAAATTTCAGCCAAATGTCATCACGTACGCGTGTCACGTTATGACGTTCGGCCGAAACGTCATCATGTACGCACGTCACGTGGTGACATTTTCGGCCGACGTCGCCCGCAGGAACTCTTATAAGAAGGGTTCCTGCAGGCGCTTCCAGGTTCCGCAGCTGTTCTCAACTCTGTGGGATGGCCTCGCAACCCCGCCGGGGTCGCGACCCACAGGTTGAGAACCGCTGATTTAAGCGGTTTGTTTCACCTTACAGCAAAGCGGAATGGTGTAGGTTCGCTCAATCCCTTTAGTAGTTTAAGCACATAAATATCCTGTAGAAAAGAATGGGGTGCTCAGGACAAGGCCCATACAAGATCCAACAAAAAAGTGTATCCGGCACTCCCAGCAGTAAAAACAAAAAAGTTTTATTTAATACATCAGTTTAAAAGCAGGATTCAAAAATAGTGTCCAGTGAAAGGGTAAAAACAGCAAAGAGGCACCCCCTAACGCGTTTCGCGCTATGGGTGCTTAATCATCATGATTGTTTTTACTGCTGGGAGTGCCGGATACACTTTTTTGTTGTTTCACCTTACACCTGATATAGGAAGACACAGTCCCCGAAACATTGTTTGTTTTTGTGAGTATGGCACAATAAACCACTGTATTCATCATTTTCATCTGGAACATCTGCTTTCTTTGATGTTTATGCGCTTGGGGATTTTGGCTGAACCCAGTGAATGTTCCATTTGGCTACAGACAAAGCTTCATTTTGATTCACTTGGGCTTCTGGTACCAGTTTAAGCAGATTAAGACCTCTTGGGCTGCAGTGGAGGATCCACAATGCAGAGCCAAAATTCCACTGGCCCATTTAAAGCTAGGTTCCTACTAGCGTATTGTGTGCTGCATATTTTTTTTTTTAAATCTCTGGCAAAAATACACTGAGAATAGACGCCAAAGAAAATCCATAGAGAACAATGCTAATGGACGAAAAGTGTTCACACTAGTGTTCCATTGAGAGCGCATTATGCTAGAACGCTACCTGCGCTATTTATTTGAGCGTATGGAACACAGCGTATTTTATGTGACTAAATTAGTTTCAATAGGAATTTAACCGTTGTGATCACACATAGCGTAAAAATGCGCTGTGTTTGCAAACTTATATTCATTCTGATTCATTTTTAATAGCAAAAAAGGCCTCAAAAAAGCATTTAGGAAAATCTGCTGACAAAGAAAATCCTACACCTTCTTATCCTCACCTCCTACAGACCTACAGACCTATCCCTCTAATACAGGGGTCTCAAACACACGGCCCGCCAAACTATTTTGTGCGGCCCGCAGAGTTTAGAAAGCAAAAAAATAATGTGTGGAATTAGGGGTGTGCAATATAGGAAGCTGCCAATATCGATGTACCGGAAGGAGAGAGAGCTAGCGTTATGCCTATGTATGCACAGACTTATAACAAACACCCGAGGCTTTCTATGGGCCGATATAGAGACCCGTGCCCTGTTGGACATCTGGGGGGAGGCGGACGTGCAGTCGGCCCTTGATGGAAATTTCCTAAACAGCCATGTGTACCGAGATGTAGCGGGGAGGCTGAGAGAGCTGGGCTTTGAGCGTACTCCGGAGCAGTGCCGGTACTACCAGGCCAGAGAAGGAATTAAAAAGAATGGGCACGTGCAAGATCTGCCGCTACTTTGACGAGATGAACCGAATTCTCTGTAGCCTGCCCGCTCCGGCTTCTAGCAGGGAACCGATCTGTGGAACTCTGCACGATCCACCTGGAATCCTCCTGTTCCACTCCGATCCCCCGTGCAGTGAGGAGTGTTCGGGGGATCCCAAGGGGGAGGACGATGAAGAGGTGATGAAGAGGTGATGGAGGACGAGGAGGAGCGCACCAGTTCAGGAGGTGCCAACCGAGCCCTGGTACTGGCAGACACAGTGGCAAACCGGAAACCCAGGCTGGGGGTTGAATGACACAGTACCCGGCATTCACAGCGAGGTTTTATAGTCACGGTAACATCTGTGGCTGTATATTCCCATCATGCACAGCGAGGCGTTCGTTACACTTACAGGGACAGAATGACATCTTTTGTAGACCTAGTGCGGCCCGCCGACTGGCTGTGATCTTGCTCTGCGGCCCACATGCTGAGTTGAGTTTGAGACCCCTGCTCTAATAAATGCTGATGCAAAGATACTAGCGATAGTGTTGGCCATCCAACTTTCTAAGTTAATTACTTCCATCATTTTGATAGACCAAGGCAAATCTGCAGACTTGAATTTCTGCAGATTATACACCAGTTTGTCCATTTTTCACAGCAATTGTTCAAACAGAATTACATTGTCTCTTGAAAATGAAAAAGCATTCAACTCTTTGGAGAGAATGAACATAGGTTAAAATTTTCTAAAATGGGTGCGGACATTATATATTAGCCCCAAAAGCATAGATTCATACTAACTGAAATTGTCTTCAAGTATTCAAAATCTTTAAGTAAACAACTCAAGAGAAATCATACCTTTTTTTTGCAGACAATATATTGTTATTGGCTGACTCAAATGAATCACTAAATACAACCCTTTAAATTATATTCACACTAAGGGGGTTATTCTTTAAAGTCCGACTTGTTGCATAAAGGTGTGAATTCACCAGCTACAGACAGTCTCAATAGACTGATATTGTTGCATCTTTATAATGAGAATATTGTTGCAGTCATGCCTTTACTATGAAAATATTGTCACAGCCGCAACTTAAAAAAATTGTCACAGTTGAGACTTTACAATGGGAGAATTGTCGCAGTCACGGATTTGTTATGGGAATCCTCTGTTTGAGAATTCGACAGTCGAATTCGGACATTAGAGAATAACCCCCTAAATCTCTGGGCTCAGAATAAACCGCTCAAATCTGTAGCATTCCCAATGGATGTAATTTCTTTACCTTCCAAGAAATTACCGCAGAATCTTCACCAGAATCTCTCTTTTAGGTATCTGGGAATAATATTTCATAGGGATCTGCAGCAAATACATGGAATTAAACACACTTCCCAATACTTAAATCTTTAGAACATAGAATCATTCAATGGAATTTCCTTTCAATATCTCTAATGGGTAGAATCAATCTGGTTAAAATGATCTCTCTGACAAAATTTTGTCTTTAGAAAGTCTTTAATCACAATTCCGCATCAATATTTTAGACAAATTAACATTATGGTATCCCAATGTTATAAATAATAATTTTGAATAAAGACCTACTAAAATATCTGCAAATAACCTAACATACCCCAACTGATCTAGGTGACCTAGCAGGTCCAAACTTCTATTTATAAGACTTGGCTTTGCAGCTGGTGACAGCTTCCAGAGGGTTACATCCAATCCAGCAACAGCTTTAGAAATAAAAGACCGAACAGTTAGATAAAGGTCCAAATTCACAGTCATTCACCATTCATTCTTTTGTGTATTCAGCAAACTCAGTGATGGGGTGAATTTATGTCCAATTATGGACTTCTAGAGCTCTCTGCATTATTATAGATGCATGTGCATGTGCAGTGTTCTTATTCACAAAGCATTAAATTCTGGTGAAGAAGCGAGTAGCCGAAAAGTGACGTCACTCACCAGCGCCTTCCCCCAAAGTGAAGGCACTGATGAGTGAGAGAAAGCTTTGCCGTGTCTATCCTATAGGCGAGCGAGGAGAAGCTTTGCCGTGTCTATCCTATAGGCAAGCGAGGAGAAGCTTTGCAGTGTCTATCCTATAGGCAAACAAGCGCTCCTTCAATGTAAGCCGTGGATCCGACCTGAAAACTATCAGGTGGGATCCGTGGTCTGCACTGTATGACCGCTCACTCACTGGGGGGATTAATCAATGCAGCAGTGGTGAAGTTGTCCTCTCTGGCACACGTGCCATAGGTTCGCCATCCCTGCACTATACCACACTTATAACAGAAATCATATCCAGTGTGGTTCGCTTCTTTGCTAAAGGAATATGATTTACAAATTTGCAAATATTGGAATGTAGCGAAACAATGTGACACAAATTCTCTTTGACAGTGGAATTTGCACTTTAATGACTAAGTCCCTAAAATACTGGACGCACCTGACACATTGGTGCACTTATTATATAGAGGTAATAAGAGATTTTTTTTTATTGCAGGGGATACTGCAGTCAAGAATAGGTGCAAAACCTGGTTTGTTGTCATAATAATTGTCAATGTTTAAAATAAATTTATTTGATGAAAATAAATCAACCTTTATAAAAAAAATCACATTTGATAAAGGGTGTTTATGCCTGAAACATGCAATGTGCATTTACGGTAATTAAAAGGTAGTTGTACAGCCACTTTGTTGTGCCAGTGGCTCCTATCTTTTTATCTGGATATTTTGGAGTTTAAAACTGTACTTCCCAGAAACCCCCGGTCTCACGCATCCAGCACTACACTATTTGCAGGATATTTAACTCTTCATTAGAAAGGAATAATAAACCGATTGCAACCCTTTAGTTTTAACAGAGATGTCAGGTGTGTTTCATTGCTCAAACTTCTCATATACATGTCCCCACCTCTGCAGAGTTGTATGGGACAATCTCATTGTGTGACACCAGCCTAAGAGACTGATAATACAATTAAAAATCATTTGTGTATAAGTAGAAATAATACTGCAGTTAGATTTAGTTTCACTTTCACCCTTTCTAATCATTTCACAGTTATAGTGGTATCAGATGGTGCTCCATACTTAGATTAAATTAACTCTGATTGTAATTATATACTTACTATAGAATTTGAGATTAGGTAACAAGATATCTTTACTTTCTAATGGGACCAGACTATGTTTACTAAAAGGGTCAATAACACCAAAAATAAAAATTGTATTAGGATTAGGACAGCACTTGTAAATATGTCATCTTTGAAGTTGATATCGTAAATTATATTTCTTTCTGTCTCTTTTTTATCTTTGCTGATAGCAGCCATTGTGTTAAACAGACCTTATCCAGTCCCATTGTTTCTATGATGCTTTAGATAACATATGTTCAGGAAGTATGCCCCAAAGCCCAACTTTTAAAACTAAACATAATTCTTTATAGAGACATGTGTAGAATTTTTGGAAACACAGACTGAATGCTAACCATAACTACACTAAACTAAAAACTAGACTAAGTATAAGTACATTTAAGATATTTTTATTTTGTGGGTGTTACTGTTCTTTCATTTGCTGCACTTTAAAAACACAGCATTATTCACTATTTTTCTGCCATATTGCAGTTCCTGTGACCTGACAATTATTTACTGGAACAGAGGAAATGCTATATTCAGCATTTCACCCATTTCTGGCAAGAAATTCACTCTTGACAGGCAGAACACTAGCACTTTCCATGGTAAGAAATGTGGCCACAAAATACTGAGTAACATTGTGCTTTTCCCAGGGTTTAGTAAACGTATTGTATTATAAAATGCAAGTGTGGCCATGATCTTAAAGTGCATTAATACAAACCCAGCCCTACTGCATTCTGGGGTAAATGTCGGGGCACACAATCTGATGACAAAATGCTGGTTCTCTGCAGAGAAAGTGGGCAGAGTGTTTCTACCCACCAGTGTTTACAAAGAAATGAGGCCAAATTTAAGAACAGATTGCAGTACTATTAACTCTTGGGTTATGGCTCAAGGATATGAATAACCGGTGGAGACTAGGGCAAAATTTAATAAAATTGAAAATTGCAATATCTCGATATCTAATGATTTTTACTGATATCGCAATATCGATATTGATATCACAATATCGAAATTCAAATGAAATGTTTAATCTAATTATTTCTATGGAAAATCCATATCGCTGAAAAATTCGATATCGCGATATCGACATCGTCAAAATTGCGATATCGTGATATCAGTAATATCGATATCAGTAAAAAAATCATTCAATATCACGATATCGGAAATATCAATATCACGATTTTCAATTTTATCCTTAAAATCCTGAAATACACAATTCGTGAAATGAATGTGTATTAATATTAGAGAAAGAGATGAGTCCTTTGCTCAGTCACAGCCAGTGCCAACACAGTCCACTTTAGATTGGGGTCTAAATTTGAACATTTCTGAGAAAGTTGCCTGTTGAAAGCAAGTTATAGATTCCAGGTCACTAGACTAGAGTGCATTCTGTATAAAGCATAAATCTGGGGCAGAGCTTGACAGTGATAAGCACTACAGCACAGGAGAGGTTAATTTAAAGGGGAAGGAGCACCTCCAATCTCCACCTCCCACAGGTCTTTGACGTCACCACAGAATATATTTCTCCCAGGAGCTGTCCGTACACACAGTGCTGAGCTCTAACCATGTCTGCTAGCCCAGGGTACAGCGATGAGAAGGGAGGAAGCCTGGGGGAGCCAGAATATGGGCAGGATCCAGCCAGTGGGGGGATCTTTAGTTCTGACTATAAAAGGTACTGTGTATTCTATATACTCTGTATTCTATTTAATGGTGCATGTACATTATTACTTCACTGCATCTGGTCACTGCAATCAGCAGGATGTTAAATCTTTTAACAGCACACAGGGAAACCCACCAATTCTTTATACACTGGCAGCTACTCTCACAGAGACAGAGCAGTTTTGTGCTGGGTTAATGATGCTGCTGGGAAGGAGGATGTTTTTTTCTGTATCTACAGCAGAAGAGTGTGATTGATTGGGAAGGGGGTGGGGTGATAGTAGGAGGGGATAGCAGGGGAAAGAGCAGGAAAAAGACCACATGCTTCCTACCTCACAGGACAGACTCTCAGTTGCAGTTTCATGCATGGATTTGCTGCTGGCTGCATATATTTGGCTGGTGGGGATTTACAAAATAAAAATACTGTATTTATCAAGCGATAATCTAATCTACAAATAGCATAGTAATAGATCATTCAGCATTGCTGCTCTGTGATAGGTCTGGGGTGTTAAATGTATCCAGGAGATGAAACATTTTGACATTGCAACTAATCATTCTTATGTGTTTAATGTATGCTAATAACATTTTCAGATACACTATGTACATGTTTACAGCACAAAAGGTTTGTGTGCAAATTTGCTGCATTCTTTTGACAAAATGGATTGTTTACACCAGTTCATTTTTACTGCTTCAGAGAGACAGCTTCAAAAATGACTCACATAAGTATAGGGAAAGTTTACCCTGATGCCTGTGACAGCAATGGTTGATGGCTATCAGTGGTCAGGAATAGATTTCTATTGCCTTGACCTGAAAATAATAAGTACAAATGAGTTTACTTCCTAAAGGTTGTTGTGACTTGAGAAGACTGACCCAATGGCTATGACCGTTAGGGGTAATATTCCTCAGGCACATTAAAGCAGATAATAACCCTTTAATCTGTATGAAGCTAATGTTTCATATGGCATAAGAGTCACCAGAATAATCAGTGCCCAGACATGTGGCACTTCTTTCTTTTTTATTAAAGGGTACGGTCTCTTAAAGGGGTGCAGAAACACAGTACAAAGGCAACTTATCTGATATAGCTGGTGCTCATAGTGACATTTTTCAGGAAATAAAGCCTAGATAAAAATAAAGTTTATGGTCAAGAATTTTGTTATTGAACGTTTCAATTGATGGAGATAGCTATGTCTTCCAAACTATGTGTAAGACAAATAACTGGGTTATTGTTACTTGAATATAAGCATTACTGACAGGACATAACCCATTCTCCAGTGATGTCAATGTCTCTCAAACTGACACTGTTCCAAACAAATTAACAACTATGTAATTATATTTTCACACACATTGTTAGGTGCAGGAATTTAAGTGCTGCACATATATACATACCTGTGTTCGTACTTATACATACAAATTCTGAAGCAGATTGACAAAGGACATTTTTTCGTTCTTGTAAATGTTAAAATTAAGCATAAGATGCTTAACTTGGTTATTCTTTAGTGGCCATAATGTGGCACTGTTCAAAGTGACACTGATAAAACCAAGGCAATCACTACATAATGATATTTTCACACACATTGAAAGTAAAGTGCTGCCTAGTTAGCTTTTGTGTGTGTGACTATATATATATATATATATATATATATATATATATATATATATATATACAGAGAGAGAGGTTGTGTTAGTCTGCAGATGCAAAAAATGAGTATTACAATACTTGGAGATACCTTTTTTTATTGGACTAACAGTCGTTTGAAATAGACAGGTTTTTGAGAAATATTCTCTCTTCCTCAGGTCAAAGCAATACATATATATATATATACTTATACATACAGATTCTGAGGCAGATTTAGATAATGATATCTACTACAGCAGAAACAGGAATAACAGGAGAGGTTAATTTAAAGGGGATGGAGCAAACCCTCCTCCAATCTCCACCTCCCACCGGTCTTTGACGTCACCACAGAATATATTTCTCCCAGGAGCTGTCCGTACACACAGTGCTGAGCTCTAACCATGTCTGCTAGCCCAGGGTACAGCGATGAGAAGGGAGGAAGCCTGGGGGAGCCGGAATATGGGCAGGATCCAGCCAGTGGGGGGATCTTTAGCTCTGACTACAAAAGGTACTGTGTATTCTATACACTCCGTATTCTATATAATGGTGCATGTACATTATTACTTCACTGCATCTGGTCACTGCAATCAGCAGGATAAGGCACATAGAGAAACCTATCTGTCCCAATACATTGGCAGCTACTCTAAATGACAATGGAGTTTCAGGGGATGGTATTTTCAGCATGTGGAATAAAGAGTGGGATTTGCCTGGGAAGTGGTTGGTGGGGAGGAGTAGGAGGGAATAGTGGAGGAAAGAGCAGAACACTTCCTTTCAGGGCTGGAGGTGGCAGGGGACTCAGTATTGCAGTTCAGTGCAGTGATTTGTATTAGTAGCTGCTGGATTTATACTTCTGCCTAGTGGGTTTTTTCCAAATTGTAATAAAGTGTTCATTCATTAATATTCAGATACATTTGTGCACATTTACACCTCCATCCTTTTGTTTCAATCACTGACTAGCTCTTGTGATGTATCTTCATAATTTTAGGCTTGTAATTTACTTCACTTGTACTATGTTAAACACTTTCCCCATGTCTGTATTATATTTGTATTGCTGAACTGTACAGTGTTGCATAACTGACAGGTGCCTTATAAATAAAATTATACATATATATATATATAAATGTACTCTCACCTGAAAACACACTAACACAAACTCACAAATGCCATTAAACACACATTTCTCTAGCAAACACACTAGGGGGTTATTCACTAAGGTGCAAATTCGACTGTCGAATTCACAAACAGTGGATTCCCATAGCAAATCCGCTACAATTTCTCCATTGTAAAGTTGCAACAATTTTTTAATGTTAGGATTGCGACAATTTTCCCATAATAAAGTCACGACTGCGACAATATTCTCATTATAAAGACGTGTGACAGTGACAGTAGCAGCCTATTGCGACTGTCTTTATCTGGCGAATTCGCACCTATACGCAACAATTCATACTTTAGTGAATAACTCCCTAAGACAAACTCACAAATTCCACTAACACACTTACACTCTTGAAAACGCACTAACACAATCTCACAAATGCCATCAAACATACCCTCTTCCAGCAAACACATTCACACAAACTCACAAATACCTGCAAATACACTTACACAAACTCACAAATGCCATCAAACACAGTGGCATTCTCAAACATACTAACACACTTAAAAATGGCATCAAATCTACACACTTCTGCAAACGCACTAACACAAATTCACAAATACCTGCAAATGCATTCACATACAAGTAAACCCTCTCTCATAAACACACACAACCCTGCATTAAACGCTTGGTCATTTTAGGAGGATGATTATCCAGATGCTGAAATCCCCTTTGTGTTTATATCTCTGCACTTCAGGTGGAACAAACTGTTTTGAAGTGGAGGAAATCAGAAAATTCCAATATAATGTAATCTGGTGTAAAAGTGCATTTGTTAGCAAAGTCTACAGCAGGATGAACTCACCTGCCTATTGTTAGGTAAATATAATACCTGTTTATTTTCTGTTAAGTGGGAACAGTTTTCCAATTTAGCACATATATATATATATATATATATATATATATATATATACTGTATATACAGTCATATGCAAAAGTTTGGGCACCCCTATTAATCTTAATCATTTTTAGTTCTAAATATTTGGGTGTTTGCAACAGCCACTTCAGTTTGATATATCTAATAACTGATGGACACAGTAATATTTCTGGATTGAAATGAGGTTTATTGTACTAACAGAAAATGTGCAATATGCATTAAACCAAAATTTGACAGGTGCAAAAGTATGGGCACCCTTATCATTTTATTGATTTGAACACTCTTAACTACTTTTCACTGACTTACTGAAGCACAACATTGGTTTGGTAACCTCATTGAGCTTTGAACTTCATAGCCAGGTGTATCCAATCATGAGTAAAGGTATTTAAGTTGGCTAATTGCAAGTTGTTCTCCTAATTGAATCTCTTCTGAAGAGTGGCATCATGGGCTCCTCAAAACAACTCTCAAATGATCTGAAAACAAAGATTGTTCAACATAGTTGTTCAGGGGAAGGATACAAAAAGTTGTCTCAGGGATTTAACCTGTCAGTTTCCACTGTGAGGAACATAGTAAGGAAATGGAACACCACAGGGAAAGTTCTTGTCAAGCCCAGAAGTGGAAGGCCAAGAAAAATATCAGAAAGGCAGAGGAGAAG
>WMED01026384.1:0-10823 GCA_019650415.1 Pipa parva
GCGCATGCTGATGTCCTGCACGCGGACATCAGCATGTGCATTAAAGGGACTCGAGTCTCCCCGCCAGGATGGGAATCCCTTTAATGCGCATGCTGATGTCCGCGTGCAGGACATCAGCATGCGCATAACACCATGTGCGAAATGAGCCGAACGCTTCGCGGCTCACTTCGCACTATGGTGAATGAGGGCCTTGGTGTTGCTGGTTTAAACGTTTTTTGGTCTATTTCACATGGTATATAATCCACTATTCTTTTTGTACTCTCTTTTTTTTTCCCCCCTTTATATTTTTGTGATGTTTTTTCCCTTATTTGTTAGGGATCATTATTTTACTTTTATGTTAATCCAGCCATCTATGTAGTTTTATATCCTCTACTTCGTACATCTGTTCTTCTTTTTCATGTATTTGTTAATGAGATTTTGAAGTGTTTTGCCCATATAAACAAATTGTACTTTATTACCAGAAAACTGACAAATGGCTTCAGCCTTACAGAACTCTCTGCAACATGTGCAGAACTTTCCATTCCTAATCAAAAAGGGACTTCATACAAAGCCAGAGCCACACTGCGATTTGCAATTCAGTATGAACTTTTTTTTTTTTTTTTAATTAAATATAAAGTTTGGTTTCAGTTACCATTTTCTGACTTCATTGAAATGTGTAAAAAGATCCCCAATACAAACCTTACATATAGTTTGTATTAGTTTGTGTTTGTAGTGGCTTAATCCAATGAAAATTGAAACCTGTCTTGAATTGGCAGTACCAGATTTTCTTGGTTATATATGAATCCAAACTGATCATCTCAAGAGTTTGATCGAGAATTTCTTTGCAATATTTTCCTTCTGACGCCTCTTGTTTGGACATGTACTATGTTTCAAGTTGGATGCGGATGCTGCTATCACATGTCCATCTTTACTATGGATTTGCCTTTTTCTGAAATGGTGTATATTGCAGCCATCTTTTATTATATGCTTTCTCAGGGCTATTAAAGTGGGGAAATAAGCTATGCTCTTTGAACGCGCAAGGTGCTTTTATTCTAACTGAAGCCTCACTGCCAATTAACCATCTCCTTTTTCCTGTGCTTTTGTATGATTTCTGCATGCTTACCTCCTGCCCTGAAATTGAACTGGATATTATTTTTGCTTATACGCTGCCTGACCTGACCTTGAGCTATATTTTGACTACTTCCACTGTCTGACAACCATGTATATTCTGTCACTTTTCACATCACAAAAAACAGATATTTGTCCTCTTGCCTTATCTTTTTTTATCCTTTTAAGGCTAGGTTCACACTAGCTCTGCTGTAGCACAGTGCTCTCTCCCCTGCACTCCCCAAGCCTGTCTCTTTTCTGTGAGCGGGTCACAGGGAGTGCCCAAGGCGGCTGCCTATCTTGTCTACCCCTCTGCCTGGCACTGTTGACTCTATACACAGTCAATTAAATGCCACCGGTGAGCATCCTCTCATAAAGAAAAACTCTCTGATAATACCAGTAAAGTAACAAGTTAGTATGTGAAAAGAAATCCTTACACTGTGCTGATGATTGATTTAGAAAGAGTGATTAATACAAGGAGTAACAACACTGGGAACAAAAAGAGAGAGAGTCTGAAACACAATTATACACATTCTGTCAACGAAAACTTTTCAGATACAAAACCCCATTTTTGGGCAAGGCTTTTAACCTTATTTTGGTAGGACAGTTTAGATGTGTAGTTAGTGGGGGTGAACTACATACAGAATATTTTTATTTAAATAAACTTTGCATCTAAAATTGGTGCAAATTTAACCCCTCTTCACCAGACAACTGGTAAGAAGGGGTTAAATTGGTACCAATTTTTATTTAGAGTTCTTACATCGCAATTTTCTTCTGAGGTACACAAAAAAAAAATCCATATATTGTTTATTTAAATATGGTCTAGAACAGCGTTTCCCAAACTTATTTTGCCGTGGCCCGGTTATTTTTGTGCTTATCCTTCGTGACCCACTTAGTAAGGGACTTCGCGCACAGCACCGCTCATGAATATTCATGAGCCGGCTACTTCATCACGCAACACGCATTGTAGGCCTTAAAACTAGTAAGGCTTACTAGTTTTAAGGCGTACAATGCGTGTTGCGTCATGAAGAAGCCGCCTCATGAATATTCATGAGCGGTGCCGTGCGCAAAGTCCATTACTAGTTTTCAGTCATGAAAACCCATACACGCTCTTGTTTCTTTCGTGGCCCCGTACCGGGTCGCGACCCACCATTTGGGAAACGCTGGTCTAGAAGACAGAGCAGTACTAGTCTTATTTAATTCTATAAAGTATTCCTAGAAAACCCCTAAATTATAATATGAGCAGCATGTTGACTCCGAACTGGTATTTACCACAAATGCCAGCACCTTTTGCAAAAGTTACCAAACAATTTGAAAATGTAAGGTTCTTTTAGAATATGCAGGGACCAATTGCACAGATTGCATTCAGACTCTACCATATTATATGCTGTATATAACATATACACATCATAGCAGGGGCATTATGTTCTAGGGATTGGCTTGTTTAGAATGAATCAGAAAGCTAGGAATGACTGTAGGTGTGTGACTGGTATACCAGCTGATCATCCACAGAATTTCAAAATGAACATTTGGAGACACTGAAAACGTGTGCATAAAATAATTCTGTTTATTTGAAAAAAAAAAACTCCAACTCTGGGTAGAGTCCTATGAAATAAGTGTACATTTTTTTGACTTAATTTACAATTCCTAACAAATACCATACAAATCTAATAAAAGATGAGACGTAGGCATCTAACTTTGCAAGAACACTTGTCAACAGAATGGCATGTCTTTTGTTTGTGCAGAAAAAATACATGGGTAAAGTAATGTACAACATCTGACCTGTGTGTAATGGGTGCATTACCATGGTATAATGCATGAATTCTTCAGCAAGACCTTGAGAGAATGAGGTATGTCATTGTGAGTAGAGTGTGCCAGAAGTACCCGATTGCTTACTAATGAATTTATTGTGCTGCAAGCAATTTGGTTTAAGATTTACCATGTGCTGTGTTTGATAAACAAATGGATGAACACTTTATATTGGAATTAAATCATTCAAGTCAAGGAAAATTCATTTGCAAATCAAAAGACAAAAAGCCATACAATTCACAAGCTGTACTATTAATTCATTGTTATCCAGTGGCATGCCAAACATAGCTGGACCACTCAGTGAAAGACTGGCACTGGGGCCCTACTCCTGCTCAGCCATTTCCCACTCAGATTTAAAATAAAAAATCACCAGGATCCAGAGAGGGGTTGTCAGGTGCCAAAAGGTTAGCAGTGTTTCAGCTGTGTGTGATCTACCCTCCTGTAGTAATGTCTGATGTCAGCATGAACTGTTTGAGGTCACTGTAATACAGTGCAGACGGTCAGTGTAGAGTTTATACTATTTACAGTAAAGGTGCATTGTTGACTTCTTGAAAAGCCTAAATTGTAGTCTATTACCAGAGTGTCAAATAGTAACATCAAGAAAATCAATGGACTGAGGATCAGATACTGCTGTGAAGTGGATAGGGCCAGGTAGACCATTGAGATGTTCCAAAAAAGCAATGAATGAGTCGTTTCTACCCTGCCAAATGGAAAAGACATACAGAATGTAAAATCTGTTACATCTTATATTTATACATAAAGAGATTGGACATTGTGGGAGCCATTGCAATCCCCTTCTTTTGTCTGTGATAGCAATTCTCAAGCTCTTCGACAAACTTCTCTGGAGGGACATCACAAGGAGCATTTCCGTAGAAACAAAGCAATAATAACTCTCTTCATCCAAGCTAAAATATATATAAGACTGGGATCTGTGGGCTATTGGTTTCTACCAGTATAAATCAGGCAAACCTGGCCAAAAATTACATTTAATAGCAGACCAGTTTATTGGTTAGCACTCTTTTTAGGCAGCAACAAAGATAAAACAGTTTTCTCAGCAAACATAAACAGACTTTGTGCAGAAAATATAGATTATAAAAATAAATAAACAGGTTTTCTTCAGAAAATTTAAACAAAACAGTTTGTTCACAGAAATAGTTCATACCAAACAAGTGAGGATCTCACCCAAACAGTCGTCTTAGAGATACACTGCAGGCATCTCTTTTCCAGGTTGTGACACATACTGTACATCTCATCCCTTAGGCCTTGGCTTCCTTTTCTCTCTTATGAAGCACACCTGTGTCTCTGTTACACCTAGAGAAAAACCCAGCATGGAGTAGGGGAGTGACTTACCCTCCCATGCTCTTTACAGCCACTCCAAACCTAAATCCCAGTCCCAAAATCCACTTAAAAACAGCTCAGCAATATAACAATATAGTGGAATTCATGCTACTGCAATAAGAAATCTTAGTGGTACATATACGCCATCAACTCCTTTTCCACTTGCCTGTTTCAGAGATATATATATATATATAAATATATATATAATTTTAGGGAATTGCTCAAATACCAATGTGGTCTTTAGTGATTAGAACACAGCAAACTGTGAATTTTGTGTTCAGAGTTTATTTCCAAAAATGAAATTAAACACAGCATTTCTCAGCAAAACAAAGCAAATTCAAACACAGCTTTCAGAGTGCAAATTCTAGGTCACTATACAGCAAAACAGTGGGTAACTGCAACTCATACAGTTCTGGGTAGAAAACAAATAGAGAATACCTTCTCCTGGGCTGTCTCCTTAGGATTTCCATGTGCTGTACAGCCAGAGTCTTATAACAGGTCACAGCATCAGCCTCACAAACAGATTCCCAGTGTACCAACACCAACCACACCCAACTGGCTCTCCCAGGCTCTAGCATGCAGCTTGGGTGATCTATAAAACCTGGACTGACCGCCAGTGATAGGTTCTCCTTATTGTGGTGTTGTCGTAATACAACAAGTTACTTCTTTCTTATTGGGTTCCAAATTAGCCATAACCAGAATATTGGTTAATTTGAGTATAACGGGCCCGGAGAAACCTTATCTAAAAATAACACACATGGAGCCTGTTACATCTGATAAGCTTCCAAAATTTATTGGTTACATGTTTGCATTTATATACTCAAAAATCATAATTTCTCATCTATTGACACCCATCACTTGCTACATGACCTTTTGGTTGGTTCAAAGCTAGTTGCTATGCGAATTATTGGTTAAAAGATATTATATGTTAATATTGTGGTATGCGTACGTGACAGACTTGACCAGGTTCCTACATGGCACAGATTCCTAAGATGTGCCAACATGTCTATGAGCTTAATGGAGAACGTTCTGGCACTCCAGTAGTAGAAATTCAAGTCTTTATTACATCCACATTTAAAAAGAGTTTTAAAAGCAAAAATCCAAGCCTACGCGTTTCGAGACTACTTCATATTGATTTGCCGGGAGGTCCGCCATTGCTCTGAGCACCTGCAGCTACACCTAAGCAGGAGATGAGCGGTTAGTAAACCCCATTTATTTATATGCCTATGAGCTTAATGGAACATGTTACAAAAGAGACTTCTAGTCAGTTACTTGCAACATATGCTTCTGATAAATGTATTACAGCAAGAGTATATAAAATTATCCTTGCAAGCTATAAACTAGATATAAAAGAGATATAAAAGTTCAAATGGATGTAAAGTTGATATATAATGTCCATATAGATTATTGAGTAAATATAATGTCCATAAGCATATCCATCACAGTGGCAAAGTATCTCCCCTCAAACACTACACCCTCAGAATATACAGTATAT
This sequence comes from Pipa parva, assembly GCA_019650415.1. Taxonomy (NCBI): domain Eukaryota; kingdom Metazoa; phylum Chordata; class Amphibia; order Anura; family Pipidae; genus Pipa; species Pipa parva. The sequence goes on from WMED01026384.1 coordinate 5,729, forward strand.
GTATGGTCAAATTTCATCTGATTAACTAAAACAATGGCAGGACCAATATGAATGGAATCCAAAACACACTTGATTGCACCTGCAAGAAATCCCTCCAAAAACGAACATCTTCATCATTAACAAAAGTCTGTAGGCAGTTCCCTGTGGGGAAGATACTGATGTTTCCGTTCTTTTGCAGTGTCAGAGAAGTTGAAGGACCTCTCCTGGTGTAGATAAAGAAATATTATTTATTTATTTATTTTTGCAGCTTTTAGTGCAGTGAAGCGGCAGCGGATCAAGAAAGAATATGGGGGAGCAGGCACGGACTTAGCAGACAAAATGGTCCCAACCGAGAACACTTCATGGGTCAGAAGAGAAGATGACAGAAAAGATAAGTGAAACTTTAATGTGGGCCTTTATAATTTGCAGATGAATTTAGATGGTTTGCATTAGTCATATAAGGTCAAAAGGAAACAAAAAATATATATATTATATTTTTTGCTGCAGTAACAAAAGACAAAATACAAAAGAATCAGTCCCTAAACAAAACAAAAACACTGCGATCGAATCCTAACCAAAACCAAAATGGGGGCCTGCACGTATCCCTATTTATATAGGTTATTATGCTGAAAGCTTTGCATTTCTCCTCTTATTTTTGTAATGACTGCTATACTTGTTTTGTCCCCCACCCCCTTTGTTGTTCTGACTTTGGAATGCCCCAGAGATGTGATTTCTGATGTGCAGTATACGTGTATAAACGACTGCATTCATCTCAAATAATGATTCCTTCACAGCAACAATCTCTGATTGGACTTGGTGAGATGTGAAAAGAAGGTTTAGTAGTAAAGCAATTTATAATGTGAAATGCATTTGTTTGTCTGGATTTACAAACATGAGAATGGAAAGTGCGTGTATATAGATCAATTAAGCATTCTTTTCTTCGTTTGTGTACATAATTGGGTTCTACTGACTGCATTTGTTGCTTTCTGCACTGGCAATTATAAAGCTATTTTTCTGTCACGATGAATCATGGAGTTGTAAATCAGCGTTATTAAATAGCACTTACTTGTATGCATTGGTTTTCGTACATTGTGTTCCATAGCATTTTATATGTATATCAATCGCTATATTGTCTATGAGAAGTTATTTACCTGCTCCTTCATTGCCTGAAACACACAACTCACTTCTTTATGTGATTTATTTTACTCCTCTGCTAAATTGGCTACCGATTAGATAGTCATTACTTCAATTATTTTATTTAGTTTATTTTTTTTTAAATAACCAAGATTTTGAGACAAAGAAGTTGTAATTTATCAACAAGAAAACTTACAAGTCAGTCATTTTCAGAGTTGTACATTTTTCCATTTATTTCTGCATAAGCAACTACAGAGTATCAAGCACAGAAGAAAATTTGTGCAATGCTGAACATTACAGCTCAGTGTTACATTACAGACTAGTCTTAGTTAACAGATCAGTAACTACAAGCTTTTTGTTTTTAAACTGACATTTTAGTAACTAAGTTTTAAAAATATTTAAGTTAATCTTATGAATTTTTTTTCTTTTACTTTCTATCAGCAAGCTATATACATACATTTCTACATTGTAAAAATATAAAAGCAGTTACTTTACTGCTGCAATTTATTTTGAGCATTAGATAATATATTATCTTATCAATGGGGCCAACAGCCTTGCACAGTGAACCCGAAGACAGTTTTTGGATACACCTTTTATGATTTCTAGAAACGACAAATATATTGTTTGATATATGAAAGCGTAGACTGCGCATCCAGTAAATCTACATTTATTAAAATGCAGTCTCTTTGCATAAGGTTGAACATTTCCAGCTGAAATTATTTTTAGGCTTTAGTTCCCCTTTAAGGTACCTGTGCAGGAAATTTATCAAAGCATCTGTGGAGCTCCCAAGTCAAACTAATGAATTGTTTTAGGAGAATAATTGCAATTAGTCTGGGGAATTGGGGAGTCATAAATGATCTGAATGGATGATTTTTCATACACCTTTAAGTGAATGGGCAATTTGTCGAATATAATCAATTCTGACTAGCTGCTCCATTTCTGACATAGTAAGATTTCATTAAAATTATAGTTATGTAGACAGAATATTCTTTCAATTGCTCCTTTAGCTGTCGTTTTATTTTTTACATTTCAGTAGGTCATTATTTTAAATTTTGATCCATTCAAGTGACTTTCCTGAAATGGTTTTAACAATGTTGGAAGATCATTTTAACACAACAGATATCTGCTGCTTTGGTTGATTTCTGATTAACCAAAGAATCTTTAACTAACCATAAAATCATAAAATCTAGTACCTTTTGAAGAACTAATGACTTCCTGAATCTTACATATATAAGGGGATTGCAGATAACATTAAGGCTAACAAACATATGCCTAAGTTATGTGAGTTATATGAAATACTTATTTTTGTTTTATTAATATGGGTTTATATCCATTTTCACAGTATAATAATGATTGCCTTTGCAACAAATGTAGGGTAGATAAACTAGAGATCTCCCTTTCTTTTTTTTAACCATTTTTTAAATTTTGATTTGGTTTTGCACTAGTTACACATCCAGGTCTGATCTTAAACTCTCATACATCTATAAATAATTTTTTTTCACCTCTGAGCTATGACACCTGCAAAATATCAGGGCCCTCATTTATATGAAGAATATAGTTTACTGCTAGGACTTTTTAGTGCCAACTACAGTTGACCTTTTAAAATCAATAAAACTTCACACAGAATCTGCTTTCGGTACATGGAATATACTGCTTATACTGTCCTTTAGATGGGATTGGTATAACACTTTCAAACAAGAGGGCAATAACTCTTTTGAATGATCTAGTGATATGATTTCCTTTTTGATTCCTATTTCTAAATGTAATAAAATGCAAATAAGATGTTGTTTAACCCAAAAAACTAGTAAATACAGATGGCCGTGGAATTTAGGTTAAAACAATATTTTCTAAGATATCATGTGATAAGGCCAGTGATGCTGTATTGAGTTTAAACAACGCAGTTTAAAAAAAAAAAAAAACCTGATGGAAAGTCAATGTTCATTTTCTGTACTTTACTAGGAACCCAAAATGCTTGTGTCTATGGTCTAAATCAATTATTTTCTACTTTTTTTGAGCCGCGGCACATTTTTTACATTTACAAAGTCCTGGGGCACACCACCAACCAAAATGACTCTCTGGGAACCTGTGAAGGAATTGGCGGCTCTGCGGGGCAATCTGAGGCTGGACAGCAACCAGGAGCTAAGGGCAAAAAATCAGGGGCAGGGGTGGACAGCAGGAGCTTGGAGGGGCATATCAGGGGCTTGGAGGGGCTGAGGAGAGAAATCAGGAGTGAGGGGCTTGGAGGGGCAAATCAGGGGCTGAGAGGGGCACCTCTGGGGCAGGGGAGAGCAAGTCACAGGCTGGGGGGTATATTTTTATTGTGTGGGGTAATAGGGGGGTCAGGGGCTATCAGTAATGGGTGTGGGGGGTCAGGGGGGTTGGTGGGGGCTTCAACTTACCCCCCTCCAGCAGAGTACACAGCATGCTTTCTCATTCAGCTGCTGCTGCTGCCATTGCACGCAGCTGAATGAGGAAGTGAGATCGGGAGTGCTGATCACATGCACTCCCGGTCTCCTATGGGCTCATGTGACCAATTGGGTCACATGAGCCCTCCTCAGACCACGGTGGTAAGTGCCGAGTTTCCAACAGCACACCTGACCATGTGTCACGGCACACCGGTTGAAAAACGCTGGTCTAAATGATTATCTCTGTATGGGATGATGAATGGTTCTTTCTAGGAATGCAGGCGGCTTTTAACCCAAAACACAATTGTGTATTTGCCACCTTTATTTAATGTGATCTTTTAATTAAAATATCTTTTAATTTGGACTATATCACAATGTAAGCCATAGTAAATACGCAGTCAAAAAAAAGATGACACATGCATTTAACTAATTATCAGGTGATGAAACATATAGGTGGTGCTTATCCATGGGTCATAGCAAATTTCATAATTGTTGGTCCATAAACTGTTCTTGACTTATACACGAGAACGACTTATACATATATACGGTACTAGGAAGAAAAGAATTAAAGGGTCATAAGTCAGGATGAAGTTATTTAAAAGGACACTAAACCCACATTACCTTGAAGGTTCACAATATATGTATTCAATTTTACACTAGTTATTCCCCTTTGACCCTGCATTGTGTCTGTCCCACCAGTTGCAGGTACACAGAAGTTGGAGGTATTACAGTAATTACTCCTAAAATGGATGCAATATTTATATACTGTGTCTGTTGCAATAATGGATAAACATGTATTGTATACATATTAACAGGAAAATAAAAAATGATGAACGTCCAAGTTGCTCCAAAACCAATATACAGGTAGTTTGTTGTACCATCCCAAACAATCTTTGTGAAGATGGCACAATAAACTATATTGTTTTGGAGAAACTTGGACATCTATCATTTTTGATTTTTCTGTTTATAGAAGGTGGGGTGACCCCTCTGGATGTACTATTGGCAACAGAGACTCTGCTTTTGTATTTACATATTCTATTTATATTCATTCAGAGGAACAGTTCAATTATAACTGTTATTACCTTGTCCATTGTGTACTGCAGTGGTTCTCAACGTATATTGGTCCACAACCCTGCGATGATGTCATCATGTCAGTATGCGCTTAGTGACATCATTGTGTCACGCAGTGACATTCGTGTGTGATGTTTGTGCGTGATGTCATCACGTATGCATGGCATGTGCTGATGTTTGGGCACAACATCACCATTCAGGCTTCCCTATATAAAGGGACCTGTGCACACTGCCTGGAGGTAGGCTGTGGAGCAGCATGTTCAGCAACCTCTGTGAGAGTGTCGTTCAACCTCCAAAGGTTGAGAACCACTGGTGTACAGTGTAGTACCATGGATTATTACAATAGTGGTGTGCAGACCTGCATAAATATTTTCCACCATTTTCACAGTGTTGGACCTATCCTTAATTATTTCATTATGGCTCAAAGATATCAAAATTTAACAGCACAAATTGCCTTTAAAAGGAACTACTGTGTTTTCCCGAAAATAAGACAGTGTCATATTAAT
>WMED01026385.1:0-10822 GCA_019650415.1 Pipa parva
TCTAGTAACCTCTAGCAATCAGTACATAGGCTTATTTTCATTATTCTGACTCTTCGGCTAACTGCTGGTTGGTTGCTTTGGGTTACCAGACCTCTGTGCACAACCAGTTAGTAATATTTAAAAGAGCGCACTAATATCTTTTCAAAGGTTTATTGTCTTTCAGTCAATTAATCCCTTTCAGAGTCCAGAACAATTCAACTTTTTTTCTTGTACATAAATTAAACTTGAGGAAGTTGTAATGGTAAATTATCCCATAAGTCAAATAATCAGATAAACTTAAAAGAAATTCACTTTCAACATTCAAAGCCTTACATGAACAAATTTCGAGATTATTGAAGTACCATTTACCCAAATGTCATCAAGTCCTCAATTGATAGGTCTTCCAGTTTGTGTTTTGCTTTGTTGATATGTCATTAGGAAACATCCAAGCCATATTGCAAAGCAAATGTTGACTTATGGGTTAAACAACTGTGCAGTTACTAGATACAAAGCAAATGAATATAATAGCTAAACCAACTAAAATTATCTGTAGATCAAGGAGAGCACATTATTGCCATTTTACAGAATTATACTCTTTTAGTGTCAAAAAAAAAAATCAGAGAATTTAAAATTGCTGAGTCACCCAAAAAGTTGAACATGAGTCACAATTGTCTTTTATGCAGCCCTCTTTTTATTGAGAGCAGTAGAGAAAATAAAATGATGTTGGAAGCACTGTTTTAGATTAACTAATAATAATAATAATAATGGAAACTTGGCATTGTGCCTTGCAGTTGCAGCCTTATTAAAAAAAACTATTTCCTCCAATTTTCTACCCACAATACATTACCATTTCCTATTACCTTAATTGTGTGCAATAAATTCTTAAATGGAACACTATAAAATATAAACATATCATCTTAATCATTTTTACTACTTATCTTCTCACAGATGCTGATTACATGTGTTGGACTCAGCCATGCTTTTACAACTCCATGTTGATCATAGTTGAACAATTTCTTGTCTATAATGGATCCCTAAGTAGTATCTACAGATTCCCTGCTACCAATGCATAGTTTTTACATTCTATAATTCTCTGGTAGTGATTTTGTCCCCACCAAATTATTTTTATTACATCCATTGTTTATTGTTTCTTCTGTATTAGAAGGGGTCCAGAACGGTTATTTTTTATCAACTGACAAACCAAATTCTCCGAGCCCATAACTGGACCACTTGCATTGTTTTGTTATAAAGATTTACCTTGCATAGAAACACAAAGGATGGACTAACATTTATTGTTGCTTTGAAAAAAATAAAGTATGTATCAACTCTCCTAGTCTGTTCATAATTTTTTTTATTTTACATAGAAGAAGGCACAAATACTATTTTGAGTATGAAATATTTATATATATATATATATATATATATTTATATATATATAGCAGGATAGAGTGGTTGTGTTAGTCTACAGATGAAAAAAAAAAAAAGGGTATTGCAATATTTGGTGATACCTTTTTAGTCAATTTAGATAGACAAGCTTTCAAGAGGTCTGTCCTCCTTTTATCAAGTCTGTTAGTCCAGTAATAAAAGTATCACCAAGTATTCAAAGTATTTCAAATTTACACACACACATACACACACACACACACACATATACACTGTGTATATATATATATATATATATATATATATATATATATATTTTTTTTTTTTTAATATATATATTTCTGTGTACATTTGCCTTTTTGTAAATCAAATATATTTGGCCATAGTAATGAAGTAGTAACTACAGGTGGTTGTTAAATCATGCATGGACTGATAACACAAACCTTTAAACATTCACTGTCATTAAAAGGAGGACAGACCACTTTAGAGCCCAGTATCATAGCACCTACAGAGGTCCTTGTGCACTCGTATTTGGTGCAGTTTGAAATCCATGCATTCCCAACCTATAACATAAAAGAGATAATATCATAGACATAATTTATTCATACATTCTACTACACAAATAGATTAACATTTTGGTGTTTCAAATTCAAGTTTACACATATCCATACTGATGAGGTAAAGCGGCTTAAACAAATTAAGCATTGTGATATTTTATGTTCGATTATAGACATATTATTTATTGCGTAATAGGGCACAACTGTACTATTAAAAGATGATTATAGTGTATGAGTGTAACATTAGGCAGGGCTGAATAACTAGTACAGAGGGATCAGTTTACAAGTTAGCAACAATTTGATTGATCTTTTCTAATAAATGCAGGGGAAACAGCTTATATTTAACAATATTGCTGTTCTCTCCTAATTATGAAGCTCTTCAAAAACATTTTTATCACCCAGAATAATTCTTCCCTCAAAAATATAGATATTGACAAAGAGGCAAGAAGAAAGCTAGTTGTCAAGAATGTATAGCCACAAATATATTCAGGACACGTATATAGAAAGGAAATAAAAATAACATTTTTAAAAAAGTAAGTAGTTTTTGAAGCAAATAAAACAAGGTACACAGTTCAATGAACAATCCAGTATATAATAAAGTCCTTGCTCTGTTACCACAAAAAAGGGCAATCTACAACATTACCCTTACAGAATAAAACACTCCAATTTTCTCCAGTGTTTGGTAATTCAGGGAACCTGTGGAAGTACAAAAAAAAGACAAAAAAGGGGAGGGAGAGAAAAGGGATGATCTTCCCCTAGTGTGAAACAATAACTAATATGGGTTTTCACCTCACGTGTGTATCAAAATAAATAAGTGAAATAGAAAAATATCCCAAAATGAGATTGTATGGACCACGCAATACCAGTGAGGGGTTTGAGAAGGTGACTAAAGTCTTAGCACCCCTTTTGTGTTTACAATCATCAGATGGCAATGGATGGAAGGCAAAACAAGTAGAAAATGAATCACAGAGAGGCAATATATAGGCTCTAAATCCCATTAATGGGATAGAGCAGCAACAATTCCTCTTCAGTCAGCTCACGTATGGTGAAAAGAAAGGACACGTATACGGGCAAAATGTAATAAACTTGTGAAGACCTGATTTAGTCTTTTCGAGTTTATTCCTGAGAGATCTCAGCTATTTCTTAGGGTAAATATCCATTTTTTTTCCTAATGATATTTACCGATAGAAACTTTTCGACCAGCCACCCTCTTTCCATAGTAAAACTCAAAAGAAAAAGTTTCTATTGGTAAATATCGATCGAAAAACATTTAACCATGAGAAACTACTGAGATCTCACTGGAATAAACTCGAAAAGATGAAATCGGGATATGAACATTATTTATTGACAAAAAATGGTAATCACAAAAGGTCCTTTTTATATCGTACATAAAGGAAAGAGGGTGCTCCGTACAATCTCATTTTGGGATATTTTCCTATTTCACTTACTTATTTTGATACACACGTGTGAGATGAAATCCAACATCATTAGTTATTTTATCACTGTAGGGGAGATCATCCCTTTTCTCTCCCTCCTATTTTTAACTTTTTTTTGCGCTTCCAGAGCTTCTCTGAATTATAAAACATTAAAAAAAAAATTGGACTTGGTTAATTCTCCACCCTCAGGTTGGCAAAAACACATTATTCCTTATGTAGTTAGTCCTGTCATTCAGCCTATGTCCAAAATGTTGCCCAATGGAAGAGATACAGCGATATTGATCTGTGATGGAAGGAGCCCTCACAGAAAATCATCGCATTCAGAGCCGTACACGACTATTTGACAATGAACAACAGAATTCTGTTTTTTGTTAATTTGCAGGGGGAGGTTTATTAAAGCTTTTGCTTCGAAAAATATTGTTGTTTTTGCCATTTTCACCCAATTCCTTTATTTGTTTTTGACAGTTTCTCTAGTCTCGGCAATGAGTTCCTTTCATAAAAGAAAAAAAAAATGAAAACAAAAACCTATTTTTGGGCAAAATTGTACAGCTTGAAAATTTTTATGTTTAAATTTTCATTTTGTTGGCAAAATATTTTTTTTTTCCAGCAAAAAAAAAAAAAGGGGGGGGGGGTGGCATATTTTATGCTCCCCGGTACCGGCAATCACAGCCCTTATTTCTGAACCAAACTCAACAAACAAAACAAAAATGTTATCATGACCCCATGTGCTACCCAAACCAGAATTACCTGTACAACTGTACGTGCTAATCATAAACACTAATCAAATCCTTCAGAATATATATATATTTATAATGTAGGACAAGGCCCTAACAGTTATTATTCTTGTCATATACATTTCCACTTACCTCATACATTTGCAGGGTTCCATTATCATCAAAGAAGGAGCATGACACATTTTTGCAAGTCCCACAACACATTTGATGGCTTAAAGATGGCATGTACACTTGGTTCTATTCAAAGAAAGGCAATATGTTACTTTCCAAGCATTTAATTATTCAGCAACCATGTATTTAAATTAAAAAGTATCATATCTATATCTATATATGGGTAGGATAGAGTGGTCTTGTTTGTCCACAGATGCAAAAATAAAAGGACTCAATGTGGATCTTGGATTTCTGTCTCACTATCATAACTTTATATAATGGTAACATATGTATTTATTTATGTTTGCTTTAATACTATAATGCAAAGAATCTCAGAATTTCAACCCCCCCCCCCCCCACCCGTCAGTCCCAATCTATTCCTAGCAATATTTACAACACCCAATTGCTTTATGTTCCCATAGTTTGTTCAAATTAGTATAATGTCTTTTTGCCTATTTTTCTATCTCACTATCATATCATATCTTTATATCATAGAAAATTATGTATTTATTTCAGTTTGCTTTTACACTGTGATTGTCTCTGCATCAAAGAATTCCACACCCCTCCCCCCCCTTATCACCCCTCCCCCCCTTATCACCCCTCCACCACTTGTCAACTCTAACTTACTCCTAGCAGTATTTACAACTGTTCCAATAGTTTCTTTTTATTTTAGTATAATGTCTTTTCGCCTGTTTTTATGGCTTTGTAATCCACTCCCAAGTTCACTATTGCTTGTGACTAAAGGTCTAAAATCTAACCTAACTGACTGTTTTTTTTTTGTTTTTTTTTTACAAATGCCATTTTTTACTAACTGCCATACCAGTAAAAAATGGAACAATGTTTTTTTGGGTACTTCTAATCCTTAAAGAATCTGTGTTTTATATCATACAGTAGGTGTTTATTTGTGTACTGAATAGAGGCAAGTCATTTGGAGTCAGATGTTGAGGATACCTTATACTCTAGTTATCCTATACAGTGTTCAGTTTCAAACACATAATTCAGAGAGAGAAAAATCCCTCATAGTGTGGGAGGTACGGGATGAAAGAACGACTTGGTCTGCACATTTTTTGTATATCGTATGAAACAGTGTTGATTTCATACAGTGAAAATAAAATGTCTACTCAAGAGAAAAGTTTCCAACATGTCACTGACTGTTATTATTTTATCATTTTTTTCTGAATACTTACAGCTGCACATTGTTTAGAACAATTCAGAACAGAAATGTCCATGGAAAGAAACCCACTTTTTTCATTTTTTTCAGGTAAACACTGCACTGTGTAGCAAAGCTCTCCATCCACATACTGAATCAGCGATTGTCCAGGATGAAGGACTGTGATTCCCTGAAACACGCAAACCTCTTGTTTTTCTAAAACCAAAAAAGGATTGTCAACAAAATGAATTAGCCAGTGTACTGGAATACACTCCACTTTATGCACAATTTATTATTCATTGTTTTATTGTGTGGAAAGTGGGGGGAAAAAAAGGGAAAAGCCATTCATAGGGGGTGAATCAGGAGGCTGATGACAGGGTTCCTTTTTGGTGTAAGGGGACTGTTCACTCAAAAGCCATAGAGAATATTGTGATCAAGTGGCAACATGAACTAAAAATAGTAGGGCATTGAAAGGGATGTAAAATAAATTGTTATTGAGGTTACTATAATAGAGCAACAATAGAGGTAATCAAAGTGAGACAAACTGGTGACATTGTCCTTTGTTATGCCAACTGATAATATTTGTGGCTCAGTGTTGATCACTGCTGCCTTTCAGTGCAGAGATCCTGGGTTCAATTCCACCCTGGACTTCATCTGCATGGAGTTTGTATGGTCTCCCTGCACTTGTGTGAGTTTCCTCCGTCACTCCGGTTTCCTCCCACAATCCAAAAACATACATCTGTGTGTGTGACAAATTAGGGAAACTAGATTGTAAGCCCCATGGGGCAGGGACTGAAGTGAATGATGAATCTCTGTAAAGCGCTGCGTAAAATAGTAGCGCTATATAAGAATGAATAAATAATAATAATTATTATAAGAAAGAGGCAGTTATATGGCCATTTAAACAGATACATGTACAGCTAGTCACTTCACTTCCCTAGGTCTATTTTGGGCAAATCCACTTCAATGAGTTGAATAGTATGGACAATCATGTACTGCTTTAAGGTTTGTGTATAAAAAAACATTGATAATTCCTAATGTAGACCCCTAGCCTTTTTAACATATCATGATACCTTATATTTTTAAAAACTGTACTAAATTACAGTATGTATTGTTTCATTGTATGGCTCCTTGCAGCCCCCATTTATTCTTCTTGTCAATCACATAATAGATTGAGATATATAAATAAAGAATTGGGGGATTTTTTTTCCCTTTTTTATGTAGAATTTGAATACTTCTAATTTATGGGGAATAAGAATACTGGATTGAAGAAGTAATTATCTCTGACTAAAAACAGGAATGGGGGAAATGCTCTGCCCTTAAATAAAAAAAACTCAATATAGAGCAGTAAGTTTGATTACTCTAATGGTGGAGAATGTAGTTAACATTACCCTCACAAAGGGATCTTTCAAAAACGGATCTTTAGTGCCCCAGGGTGTTCATAGAGGACAGACTGCTTGTGTTAGTCTCAGAAAGATCCGTGCTTGGTTAAAAGAAAACTTAAATGGTGTAAAAAGTTTCTATAATCTTTAACACAAAATCAAAAAATAAACTCACATTTAATCAGGCTTTAAAAATAATCTCAATACAGTCAGCTTTATAGTCACAATAAGATCTGCTTGATCTTTCTGAGACTAAAGCAAGCAAACCGTCCTCTATGGACACCCTAGGGCACTAAAGACATGTTTTTGAAAGATCCCTTTGTGAGTGTAATTTTATCCACATTTTCCACCATTATTGATATATTGAGTTTTTTATTTAAGGACAGCGCATTTCCTCCATTGCATTTTTAGTTCATATGAAAAAATGTGCATTAGACAGATTCTGCAGCACACCCATCTACAGGTCCTGACAACTACCATCAATCACGCCTGGTCTCACCATCCTCTCAAAATCAATTGTCTCCAACTGACCTATCCCTAGATCCTTCTGTCTTTTGTTTATTGTACAGAAATACTACTCAAATTAAGAAAATTGCAATAGTCTATCATATTATGTCCATCTTTCATCAGTACTCAGAATGTCATATTATCAGAATGCAAATAGTTACCACAAACATAATGTGTACATCCACAGGAGCTTGTGTAGTCACCATCAATTTTCCGAACCTCTCCCTGAAGATAAACAAGAGAAGTCTTTAACTTTTGACAAGATCTGCTCAAACTCTTATTACTGATTGTTCTTTCATTACCTACCCTTATTAATTTATGATGCCATTCTTTAAATATAACTTATTAAGTCTACAATAACTTTATATATTGTGTAAAGTCTATGTAATTGTTAGGTTTCCTGGCATATAGCTGGTACTGGAAAATCTCTTCACCCATCCAGGTCACTCAACAATTATTCTCTCTTCTCTGCCACAGTCTGAGCCACAGTCAAAATGTGCTCCCAGAGACTGCACAGCAAATAATTTGTACCTTTATCTGGTATTTCATCATGACATTCTGTTGGGAGAACTGCACAGGCTGGGGTGGGAGAAAATGCAGGGAAAGTATGCAATCAAATAAGATGACAATCTATTTTGATTACTAGACCATTAGTCTCAGGATACCTGTTTGTCCCTAAGATCATTTTCCAAAACTGGATTATTAACTGCTATATCTGGATAATTTAGTAAAATAGAAGAAGGTAGTGGCAACTATCTTTCTGTCAAGAAGAATGGAAATGTATAGGTCATTTGGAGAATGGGTTATTAGCTTTCTGATGTGCACAGTTTATTAAAATCTCATTCCATAGACTCGAGCAAAAATAATTTGACGGTATTTTTATCTAAATCTGCATTATTAGTGGAACCATCTTCAATCTATTTAACACATGTGTAATGTACGCTATTAAAAATCAATACAAGGCACTAAACAATAAATAGTAACAAGCACAAAGGAGACATTTACTTTCATTGTTTTATTTTTTTTTTTTAATTCTATATGAATAATTAAGTTACATTAATTAGGGTGAAAATTATTAAACTCGAAAAAGACCGCTCTGGGTCTTTCCGAGGTTACCGAGTGAAATCTTGAGAGATGTTTTGAGATTTTGAGATCGAGTTTTTCAATCTTGATTTTTTGAATTTTTTTTCAATGGAAAGGTAGCCATACTTTACAATAGTAGCATGGCTACCTTTACATTGAAAACGTAGAAAAAAATCGAGATGAAAAAACTCAATCTCGAAATCTCAAAAGAAATCTTGCGAAAACAATGCAAGAATTCTTTTGGTACACCTGGAAAGACACAGACTGGTCTTTCCAAGTTTAATAACTTTCACCCATATATGATTGTTAGAATAATGTCTTACCAAGTTGCACTCCAGATTTGTCATATTTTCACAGTCACATTCTATAAAAAATAATTAGAGCAAAATAAGAATACTGTCAACAGAACAATCCTCAAAGTAGTGGTGCATTTTTACACATAGACACTGTGTACATCATTCTGTAATTACAACTCTCCCAGTCGGGATTCCCACACCCCCACATAGTGGTTGGTGGGAGTGTGGGGATAGGGATACCAGGAACCCCTACTAAATAGTGTTTGCATACGTCAAACTAATTATTTCCATAGCACTAATATTACAATAATGCTATGGAAATAATTATGTTTTTAAATCACTTAAACACTTACTTGCTGGTAAACGATTTTTAATGGATTTAAAGGTAGTTTAGGGATTTAGGTTGTTAGTAGTAATTGTTTGGTATACATTGTTGCAGTTAGTGTTTGTGTTGGGATATTTTGTTTTATTTTTTGTAGTTGTGTTAGTTTAGAAAAGTTTGCAGCTGTTGATGTGTTAGTGTGTTTTTGATGTTAGTGCTGCAGTTTAGGATCGATCTGAATGACTTTCATTAGGTCTAGGGAGGAGAATCATTTTGAGCAATAATTTTTAGCTTAGGTAAACAAGGAAAAGTTTAGTAAATAGCCCTTGAGTGATACCGGTTATTAGATGTTTGAATAATATTGCTCAAAATAGGCGTTATATTGGTAAAAACTAGCGATACTTTTTAGTAAATTCGGGAAACCAATTGAGAAGAGGAAAAAAGCAGAGGGAAACTATTTTTTTCCGCTTTTCCAACAATTCGACTTTAGTAAATATGCCGTATTTTAAATTGTAGGCTTAGCAGATGGCCTTAACAGCCTCATTGTAGCTTATTTAAATCATTTAGCAGTTTTAGTTTATTTTTGCCAATTCCCATTACGTTTCATTAATACTATATTTGATAGCCATATGCATAGATCAAATGTTAATTAAAGGTAATTTGTATTTTTTTTTTTTGTGGTATATTAAAAAAGCACAGTAAATTCATTCCTATATTGTAGTCTCCGTGGTCATTATACTGAAAAACAGAAAATATATAAATAAACTTAATTATACAGAAATCTACCCATACTTAAGACTATAAACCTATTAAATCATTTAGATTAATTCATCTAAATTATTAGTGTAAGGCCAGAAACCCATGTCTCTGAACTTGAGATACACCAAAAGCTCCAAAATCCTGCTGTTTGCCTTTATTTTATATGTAGGTAATAAAATAAACCCTTGATGCAAAATCAGAACTATGCTCAACCCTATCAAATACAGGTATATACAAATAAACAATCTTAAACTGTGTTATACTTTTAACCGTGAGTTTTTACAAAAGGGCAACTACATGCAAATGCAAACATATGACTAGAAAAAGTAATTCAAATGGACATTTTATTTTCTTAAAAAAATGATACAGTTAATATAAGCGTTTTCCTCAATTCAGCTGAGTGGTAGGATATGTGCCAATCATTTTACACTTCTGGGTAATTCAGTCACCTTAATCCAATCATCACAGATCCATAAAACTTAATGTAGTTGCAATTGTCCTCATCACAGAGCCATAAAACTTAATGTAGTTGCAATTGTCCTCATCACAGAGCCATAAAACTTAATGTAGTTGCAATTGTCCTCATCACAGATCCATAAAACTTAATGCAGTGGCAAATGTCCAAGCTGCAACAGTTACTAAGTAGGGGTGTGATCAGTAGTAAACCAATGACCAATGTTAAGAGTTGATTTTAGCGACTGGAGTTCCCCTTTAATTAGGGATGTTTTTTTCCAAATTCACTTAGATGGTATTTGTAGCCTCTTGTGAACCAAATGCCCTGTATGTGCAAAATATGTACCTTCTACCTGAAAATAGCACTTATTTTCCTAGATGTGTAGATCAAAAGCTAAATATTGATTCCTGACCTGAAAAATGTTGGGCCCACTCTATGGCTGATGTTTAAGGGTCTTTCCACTCTTCACTCACTCTGGACTGCATACACCAAGCTGCTCTGCTTGTGTTCAGGAGGTGGGTTTTTGAATATTATATGTTTTTGTCTTAAAGTTTTCTGAGTTCGAAAAAACAGGGATGCGGTATTTCTTGAAAATTCAGTTATAAGGTAAACCAGCTACAAATGGGATGA
>WMED01026386.1:0-10822 GCA_019650415.1 Pipa parva
GTGGTGGAACTTGCACTATTGGTGACTGACTAAATACTTTTTTTCCCCACTGTAGTTTACTATAGATGGGATAAAGATTATTTTGCATGCTGAAATAAAATGGGTGTGTTTAGGTATATTACTTATGAATGATGAACAATGCACAATTTTTCAGGGCATACTGGGATTTTGTACTCAGATCCAATTCAAGACTTTTTTTTTATATATCATGTAATAATTTAATTTTAAATAAATTATTTTTACAACCACTCTGTATTTTTAATCCTTCAGGTTTTCTAATCACTGGAACTGTGTTGTTCTTGCTTCCCTAACAAAGAAGCATGGTTTTTAATGCCAAGTAAACAGAATGAAGCAGGAATATAGATATGCAATAAACATAACTCACACAACAACAATCATTATATGCCATGTCACAAAAAGTTAGAGGAACATCTGAATACTGCTTCCCCTCCCCCTAAAACAATGACTTGCAATGTAACAAAAGTTCACTTTGAGCATAACCTATTTAAATCACTGATCATCATATACTGTATAAATTTTACTGGATACTCCTGTGATTAACAGCTGGCCTTGCGTCCAGTGTCCACTCCTTATACTGGCACATTTCTTCATTTGACGATACTGTTTTTTCCTTCTTTTCTGTAAAAACACACCTATACCTATTTAGAATTACTTGTTGGTAACTATTAGATGTTAATTTTAGTCATACCCATAAATATTTATTGAGTTATTCATCCAAGTCTGTAGAGTCACATACCATTCCAAATTCACATCCATTTGCAACTTCCAGATCTTCTGGTGTCCAGCAAGCATTGCGATGATTAGCCAAATTTGCATCCATTTTAAATGCTTATGTCAGTCACAAACTTATAGAGCTCTTCATGTTTCTTTACATGCACTCATTATTTATTTATATAGCGCTGATATATTATGCAGCACTTTACAGAGATTCATCATTCACTTCAGTCCCTGCCCCGAGGAGCTAACAATCTAGTTTCCCTATTCAGTCACACACACATAGGCAGACACAGATGTATGTTTTTGGACTGGATTGTGGGAGGAAACTGAAGTGCCCAGAGGAAACCCACACAGGTGCTGGGAGAACATACTAATTCAATGCAGATGAAGCCCAGGATGGAACTGAACCCAAAACCCAGGGCTGCAAGACAGCAGTGCTAACTACTGCACCGCCCTGTTAGGTTGTTTGTCAAGCAGCAGAGTCTGCCAAAGTAGCAAATTTGGCAAAGCGTACCACAAACACAAAGTAGCAAAGCATGGGGTTGGTGGCAGGGTTCAGGCGTTGTGAAATGCAACAGTTTATTAAATAATTAAAATAAACACTGCCACCAAGTGGTAACATGATAGGGTAACATAAAAAGGATGTTATTATTCACTTAATAAAGTTAGTTGTAAATTATGAGGCCGATGTCACTGCAATTGTCTAGTGGTCATGTCCACTACTGTTCGACTGACTATAAATGGAAACTTCAGCTTAGAGAATAAATAGAAGTGAATTTGTGAAATCACTTTGACTATTGTACATAGATTTATAGTATATATTTAGTACATTCTGTTTTGTTGCCTGTATGTTGGCTACATTAACATAAACTGACTTTTGGAATTTGTTTCTAAATGCTTCTTTTCCACTTTTGTGTTTTAATATAAATATAGGATTTTTTTTTTCTTTTAGTAGGATCCTCATTGATATTTATGGGTTTTTTTGTTTGCAGGAGAAATTTAAGATCTACAAAGTGTGCTTGTTTTCCAAGTGATAACTGTTAATACTGAGAATACACTCATGTTTGAGTAGATCTATACAAATGTGGCATATATTTAAGATGATATGTAGTATTTATTTATAGTAAAGTGACTCCACCTCCCCAAAAAAAAATACTATATTTTAAAAATACATGTGATTTTACAGTTTAGTGCAGAAACTCAAAACAAATATAACAACAAAACCAATTTGGAAGAGTATCTATATTTTTCAGAAACATTTACTTTTGGGGTATTTTTTGTACTTATAAGTTAAAAATTATATTTAAAAAAATGGTCCCCTTTTTTTTGCATTTCTAACATGTAGTTGATATTTACTAAGATCATTTTAACCTTTCCAATTAGTTTTACCCTGTTTCATTTTTGATTTTTACTTCCCTGCACTTTTGAATTCCCCTGATTTATAAAGAAGCAGTAAAAAAATTCTCCCCATTGAAATAAATTGTTATCAATACATATCAATCAGTTGAAAGTGGCACACTTTGCACTGTTCACCATCCATTTCAGATTGATATCAATAACCTTTTTTCGACTGTTGATAAATGATAGGACTAACTCCATAGGGAATTATGGGTTTTTGCTAGCCTAAAACAGACAAACAATTTTGAGTGATACAATTTGCTTTGAACAGCTTTGTAAATGGGTGGAAACAGAAAATATTGATTAAAGTAGGCTGTTTCTCCCACAATGACTGGTCTAAATACTTTTTCAACTTTAGTAAATATAGGTAGATTTAGAAATATATACCTGTATATGTGTGTATATGTAAAAAATGAATATTGCAATACATGGTTATACCTTTTTTATTGGACTAACAGTCAGTTTAAATAGACAAGCTTTCAAGAGCTCTGTCCTCTCTTTATCAAGTATGGGCAGTGCGGTTGCTCAGTGTTTGGCATTGCTGCCTTGCAGCACTGAGGACCTAGGCTCAATTCCACCCTGGGCTTCATCTGCATGGAGTTTGTATGTTCTCCCCGCACTTGCGTGGGTTTCCTCTGGGCACTCCGGTTTCCTCCCACAATCCAAAAACACACGTGTGTGTGACAAAAATAGGGAAAACTATATTGTAAGCTCCATGGGGCAGTGAATGATGAATCTCTGTAAAGCGCTGTGTAAAATAGTAGTGCTATATGAGAGCTAATAAATAATAATCAAGTATTGCAATACTCTTTTGTTTTGCATCTGTGGACTAACACAACCACTCTGTCCTATGTTATATTTATGTATATATGCAATCCAGTTGCAAAAGTGTGTTTAATATGGAAAGTAGACTGTGCCACAAGAAAAAACAAAAAATAAAAAAAGAATTTATTGTTTTTGCTTTGGTTAACTTTGTAAAAGTTAAAAAAACAGCAAAGGTAAAACAATGTGCAGGACTGCCACTAAAAGGTTTGAAGTAGGTAATGACTTTAGGTGATTTTATTACAGAGTAATCACATTCTCTCAAATACTAATTTTTCTAATGAAGGTATGGAGAGCCTTTCTTCATAATTCAAATTATGAAAGTCATTTTTGTTGCCCTTTCCAGAACTGTTAAAAAGCTCCTTATTGTGTGCTTATTTTTGCAAACCAAGGTGTTATAATTACCATTAGTGCAACAGATGCAATGGATTTGGACACGGAGTGATAAAGAAAGGATTTAGAAGTGCAACTAAGTAAAAAAAAAATGTCATTTTGTTAATTTAAAGCAGAGGTCGGCAACCTATGGCTCTTGAGCCAGATATGGTTCTTTTGATGTCCATATCTGTCTCTTTCACTGTAACGAGCGGTACAGTGTACCGACAAGCGCTGTAGAGAGAGAGCTCTCTCAACACTTCCGGATTGCTAGTCAATCCGGAGCCGGTGACGTCACCGGCTTCCGGGTTGCTAGCCAATCAGGAGCCGACGTCACAACTCCGAATTGCTAGCCAATCCAGAGCCGCATATGATGTCAGTGGCTCCGAATTGAAAAGGGCTGAGGGAGCCGCACGTTTATGGCTCCCTCAGCCCAAAAGGTTGCCGACCCCTGATTTAAAGTGACAGACAGGAGTGTTTTATTTTATATTGGATCATTTTACAGAAGCTGACTGCAATACTGTTTCTTACCATTGTCTTAGTGCACTACTTTCTGACACAGCATCACACTCAGTTAAACAACAGAGATCAGACCAGTACCAGTACCAGTACCAGTACATCAGAAACAGACACTTTATTGGCAATGCTCTAGAAGAACTGTACTCAACCCTTTGCACTGCAGCCTTAAAAACAGTCTGGGCACCAATTATTTTGTGGTCTATCTAATTGTTAAATAAATGTTTTTTTGCAATATATTTATATTAATAAGTTATATTAAGCTGTTTTGAATTTATAGCCATTTTCCTGCAGAGGCCCTTCCTTTCTCATTGACTTCCTCTTTGCTGATTAATTTGGAATTTCAGGTCAGCCACTTGATCCACAGAATTGAGATTTCTGAGAAAAAAACAATTAGAAAAAAGCAGGTGTCCATCAACTCTATTGCCCTCTTATCTGTGTATGTAAGTTTCTCTCCAATTTAGATTGTAAGCTCTACAGGGCAGGGACCTCCATCTTTTTATTTTAAATGCCACCTGGGACTTAGAGTGATGAATCTTAATGATTTTATGTTTGAAATTTACTCCACTTGTACTATGTTAAGGACTTTCATGTTTGTTTTGTTGAATTGTATGCATAACTTAGAATGGAGCAGCTGCTACAATCCCCATGACAGTTAGGACTTCTCAGCTAGTGCCAGGTATATTTTATAATATATTAATTTCATTTCTACCATTATTTCCCCTTTAAATATTTTAGCACACCATTTAGTTCAGAATTTTTTTTTCTTATTTTCTTCCCTAAAATTCTAGGTGCGTCTTATGGAGCAAAAAATACGGTAAATAAAGGCGGCGAGTGTTGTATGCGTGGTCTACCACTATGTTCTTAATTGTAAATTTGACTCCAGCATCCCTATCACATTTAGGCTGTGTTTAAATTGAAAATCATTGTTATTGTTATCTATGGAGTTTTTCAGTTTAAGACCCTACAATTCATAAATGGAACTATATACATGTGGATCTATGTATCCAATAAGCTATTTTCTAAAATGTACCTGCCTTTTCAGAGGGAAAATTGAAGACAACCCCTATTAGAAATTGTCAAAAAAGATGCTTTACAAAGCACAAGTCCTGTCCTAATTATGTTTTGGCATGGAAAAATCAAGATATGCAACTGGATGCTGTGTTTTTTGTAACAGTAAAACAGGAGTAATTTAAATGGGTAAATAAGACTAACTGCACACAGTATAGTACTGTGGGTAACTATGGCCATGCAACCCCAGTTATATAACAGTATAAGACAAACAGGACAATCAGACAGTCAATTTGAAGTACAAGGCACAATACAGTATTCCCTTGAGAGGTTGTGGACCTGTATTTTAATAAATAGGTATACTGTACAATGTCTAAACAATAGCCTCAGTCCTTTACTACTCTGTTTTGCTGCATTTGAAGTTTCTACTGAAGCTAACTGGCTGCCAGTACTCCATATTTTTCTTTCTAATACCCCTCTGCATATTTCTACTCTTAATAAACACCAATATGCTCTCTGTTTAAAGAAAGGAAGAAACAACACACAAAATAGGGTTTATCAGAAGAAAGAAAGAAAGAGTGTTTGTGAGACAGTGAAAATGATAGTTACCTATGTTATGAACGAGAACGTCTGGAATGGAGCATGGAGAATAAAATAGCCAATGAGACACAACTATGAATGTAAGAAAAGCATCCATAACAATCATACAAACACAACATAAACAGCACAGAAAGCAAATCAGGACAACAAACACTTCAAAAGCACAAATAGCACATCACAATTAAACTAAGAAAAAATAAAGAAACAGAAATAAGAAGGTACAGTACACACACTAATACATAGTGCATATAACAGACACATTACATCAGAAACCTCAGAGGAGTGTGTTAGGGAATGAAAGTAGTGCACTCACATCGGGGGGGAGGTCAAAAGGCTAGGGAAGGGTAAAGTGTATTTTGTATTCATGCAACTCAAAGGCAATGTGCTCTCAGAGCACAAACCTTTAAAACTGGACTTCTCTTAAACACAAAACATTGAATGGCATCTGAAATACACACACCTCAGATGTTCTGTAATACAGATACCCCAATCTGATTGGGGGGGGGGGGGGGGGGGGGGGGTTATCTTTAAAGGATTCTGCAATATACACATCACAGGGTGGTAGTACAACTTTTCTAAACACACCTCAAAGCCAGGGGGTTCCTGTAAACCACACAACTCAGGGCAGGGACTTCTGTAGCACAAACAGTTCAGGGATGGGTGGTTTCTGTAATGCACACACATGACAGGTGGGAACTTCTGTAATACACACACCTTACAATCAGCTGCTAAAATACACATCTGCTACAGCAAGAATCGGTCTTATGTATCTACATCACATTGGCAGCTCAGTAGGAAGCACATGTTAGAGAGTGGCAATCTAGATGTTTATAATACCAACAGTAGGGGTGCATTTGTTACAAACAAACTCGTGATAAAATATGGCATGTGATAAACACACTGTACATAACATTATCAGTCTCTCCTTGAGTATAAGAGACCAGCGCTGTATATCACAGTGCATACGTGCATTTGCAACACCCCACAGTTGATATGGAATGTATGAAATCACACTTATCTATATCTATGTCCGTGTGCATAAAGTGGATACTTATCTGTGTTAGTAAGACAATGGCATCATTCCTGTATACAATGTTGAATTGATGGGATTTGTACTGGTGCACATTTAATTGATGATGTGAAGCTGTTTTTCTGAATTTTTCTGAATGACAACCCCTGTGATCTTTGAGTAATACTGAGTGAGGTAACTTACCCTACAAAATGAATATGCTCCTGTTTGTCACAATGGTAGCTGATATGCACCACCTTTACATTTTAACTTCATGTCTATTACTCTGTACTCTCCCACAGCTATCTAAGCTGTGAAATTGTGTGCATTACACTCACCCTTCACTCTCTCCCCTCTGTTGAGTTGGATCTCTCCAGGTCCTTGAGGTTCATAGGATTTCACTGCAATGAATGTTCTTCCTGGGACAGCGCTGTACAGTTTCCTTTTGGGCCCCCGTGGGCCAGTAGTTCTCATATCCAGGGGCCCTGGGCTGTAAACAAACACATAGGTGATGGTGCTGATTGGGGGAAGGCATGCCATATGTTTTCCTGGCAGCTCACAACTTCCCCACAGTTTTTTAGACATTTCAGCTCTGAGGAGGACAGTGGCATTTAGTAGTTGTTTCAGTCCCTGAAGTCTCCATTCTGAACCATAAAATCAACTTCCAATTCATCCTAAAATCTTCAGATGCCTTGACAGTCCCTAAATGTAGTACTGAGGGGCAATGGGGCTACTGCACAGCAGATTTCCCTTGGACCACCTCTTCTTTACCCTCACGTGCCCACGTCTACAGCAGAAATAAGGGGGCAAAGTAAAAACTAAAACAGATGGGAAGGATAATAGGTAAAACAACAAAAAGATAAAAATGTAAGAAAGAAGAAACACAGTACAGATGGATTACATGAAAAATATGTAATGCAGGAGTCAAATATAGTAGGAAGAAAGAGACAGGGAGAAGGTATTCTGAATGAAATAGTGAAAAATTCAAAGAAAGAAATGGAGATGCAAATAGATAAAATGTGAGAAATGTACAAGAAGTGATAGATACAGGATGGGCGAGGGACCAGTCGAGATATGGAAAGGAGAAGGATGGAAAACACGGCTCTCTACAGTTCTCCCTTTTCTTTTGCCGTTTCAGTTAAAACTGTCAGCAGAAGGGGGGGATTGAGGAGGGAGGACAGGCAGAGGAGAAGGGGGGTGTTGTCCATTCATGCTTCGCTCTCCCCCTGGATCTCACCACTCATTGCCTAGACCTACTAACCTCCCATTCCCCTCCCCCTATACACACATTCTAATCTTCAGCTTGATCAATATCCCTCTATCAATTGCCCTATCTTTGTGGCTTCTCTCTCTCCTTTACTGATGTTCTTTTCTGACTCATCTCTCTTTACCTTATTCTCTCACATTCTCTACCAATCCTCTCATTTTTCTCTTCCCCAGTATCCACTCAGCTGTTGAGTTATTTATTTTAGCTACCACTTGATTCATTCTATCACCTTTCCATGCCTTTTTTGTCATCCTGTTACCAAATTCTCCTCCCCCTTTGCCTGTTCTGTAAGCTCTTGCTGCTTTGACACTCACTTGTTTTGGGTCAAACCTCTGTTTTGTGCTATATTCTATTTCTGCACTTAAATGTATTCTTTGCTACCCTTGCATTAGTTACATTAGATTGACAGGACAGTACAGGGTGTTTTAAAGGTATGAAGACACAGAATAAATACAACATGATGGTTGAGAAAGCCATCCTGTATGGCATGTTGCCAAGATGAAGGGAATTTTTGTGAGAAGGTGGCCAACATTGTGGCTATTTTAAAGGCCACACACAGGGTGGCGTTCAAAACCCAAAAACTATTTTTTCAGGTGTCTCTATACCATTGGGAAACCCAGTATATTCATCTAATCCCCCTTTTTTGAGTTGAGCTTTTACTTTAATATATCCTGGAACATAATCCTCCTTCCCCTCAAATCCTTTCACTACTGCTACAACCAATACTTCCTCTAAGCCATACCATTATATTTATATCTCTCTATCATTTCCATTTCCCACTTTCCCTCACTCAAATACTCTGACTTCCTCTCACATTCATTCTCTCCCTCCTCTCTCTGCTGGCTGACAGATTTTGAATTACTGCAGAGAGTGTGTGTGTGTGATGGGAGCTGAATATTAATGTAAAGTCTGTTAGAGAGGAAAATACCATTTTACTAGAGAGACCTCTACGTACTGCACAGTGTGGCCACTCACTATGTGATGACAAAACAGAAGACTTGAATGAGAGTGTGCATGCCACACAAGGATTTCTGACTAATCAGAAGAGCTAACTGGCCATACAGGGAAAGGTGTGTTCAAAATAAAAAAAAAACATCAGTTCTGTCCACAACTGTAAAATATAAGATAAATAAAATACAACTGACACACCCCGATCTGTTTAAAAAGAACAAGCCATGCCAGATGTCAAATTAGTATTGAGATGAAATATGCAAACAGAAAGTTTTCCTTGCTTAATGTATTTGTTGAACTTTCCCACTGTAAAAAAGCTGTAAATAGCCCCAAAAAAATATAGATGTTGGTATGAAAGCAATATACAGACTGAGGCTTAAAAGGACAACTAAAGTCTAATAAATGTTTAGGCTAGAACTGGTCAACTATTTGCATAAAGATTGCACATTCCCAAATATACAGAACCCTATAAGTAAAGGTATTTACAACTATGAAGTTGTCAGCTCGGGGTCTCCACATTTCCAGTGTCAGAATGGCCTGCAGGTGACTCAGCAATACAGTGGGTTTATGAATAAAGTAATTCATGAACCTCTGAGTATTGAACAATGTATATGGGCAATGGGCACTGGAATGGATAAAAGCAAAAACTCTCATGTTGGGAGCCCCATTTGACAGGTTGTGGGTGGCTCCAAGGGGGTTATTCACTAAGGTGCAAATTCGACTATCGAATTAGCAAACAGCAAATTCCCATAGTAAATGCTCTACAACTTCCCCATTGTCGCGAAAATTTTTTAAAGTTAACATTGCGACAATTTTCCCATAATAAAGTCGCGACTGCGACAATATTCTCATTAGCAGCCTACAGCAACTGTCTTTATCTGGCGAATTCGCACCTATAGGCAACAATTCGGACTTTAGTGAATAATCCCCCAAGACAGTACCAATGTTTGATTGTACATTAAAATAAGAGGCATGGTATTCATCTTATATAAAAGCTAATCCACAGTGAATATCCACATCATGTATAGGAAGATCTAAAACATTTGAAACAAATATAAATTACTTCGCTCTCTGCCCAAAGCGCAAGAGGCCCCAAGTCAATCTAGAACTTATTAGACTGCCAACTCAACAAGGCATCTAAAATAAACACATATAGCCAGAAAGAACTGCAATGGCAGATGTCATATCTATTTATTATGCAATATTTTAAGTCATATCTATTGAAAAAGCAGATAATGAAGTTAAGTCAAAAGTAAGCTACTACAGTATATGGAGTTGTCAAAATTTACAAACAGATGTATTTTTTTCTTCACAAAAAATGGGATGCTAACTTCAAAAATAATTGTATTGTTGTTGTGGACAATTTGTACAACTGGCCTTTTTTATTGCATTTTTTTTCTGTATTTTTATTAAATGATTTAGTATCTTAAACTGTTTCCTGGTTCAGCTAGGCTTGATTTTTAATATTAGAATTAGTGTTATTACTTATCCTTTTTTGACCCTATTTTTTAGCCTATCCTCAAAACCACTGCCTAGTTGCTAGGGTAACGACAAAAGGGCGGTTTAAATGCCCAGCTAGAGAGGTTTTCAATAAAACAGTTAAACTGTTAAAAAAGGAAAATGATTATAGAATCCTCATAAAAGCAAAGTGATATTTAAGGTGAAAGCCCTATTTTACATACAGATCAAGTAATAATTGCCTAATTTCCACTTGACTCTGGCTATAAACAAATGCTGAATAACTTCTTGGTGTAGAGTCCTGTTATTTAATAAGCAAAATGCGACACGTTAGTACCTGCCATGATTAACCCTTTAACTACCAGCCTATTTTTTTCCCGTGCACCCCGTATTGCCAAGCTGTTTTTAAGCATTTTGCACTGGATGTGTTTTACCAAAGATTTTGCAGGGAAAGCAATGTAATTTCCTGGAAAATTATATATCGTTTTTTCAGCACACTTTGGGCTTTAACATGCAATGTCTCACTTGTCATTATTATTATTTTTTTTTTGCTTCCTTATTATTTTGGGTGAAATGTGTACAAAAAAATAAAAAAATTAATATTTTCTCTTAAAACTCAAAATTTTTAACAGAAAAAGTATGGTTTCTTGGTAAAACTATACTGTTTTTAAAAGCCCCAT
>WMED01026387.1:0-10822 GCA_019650415.1 Pipa parva
TGGTGGAACTTGCACTATTGGTGACTGACTAAATACTTTTTTTCCCCACTGTATGTATCACAGAGGCAGCTGCTATCTTGGGCCAGTGGGAGAAAATAGCCCTTAGCAGCCCCTTAACTTCTGGATGCATGTAAATTTCCTGCAGAATTACACAGTGGGGTTCCCTTAACAATTTTGAAAATGAGTAGCTGTATATTTTTGTTAATACGTGTCTATTTAAGAAAATCTTCTCTGCGCATCAGCATTGGGATAAGAAACGGTAAGGGATATCTGACT
This sequence comes from Pipa parva, assembly GCA_019650415.1. NCBI lineage: Eukaryota > Metazoa > Chordata > Amphibia > Anura > Pipidae > Pipa > Pipa parva. The sequence continues at coordinate 277 of WMED01026387.1, forward strand.
AAAATTGTTCTTTGTGTTGCATATTTATATATACCCATCCCATCAGTTTAATTTATATGATTCCTCCATCAAAAATGGTTAGAATAACAGTTCTTAAAATCTCTTCTTCTTAAAGTCTGTTACCCTTGAACAGAGCCACCTTCCCTTGCTCAACTATGGTTTTAAAATGAGTGTGACATGTACCTGTGGCCTGATATTTTTATAGTACTAGTAGTGCTAAACCCTCAATGACAGTTAAACAGCTTCAGACTCCACCACTGTTTTATTTTCATTAAGGACTTAGCCCTCTTACAATGGTAGTGCACTGTTACATGTCACTCTGTTACTTTGTGTATACTATTTAGCAACAGCTGATGGCTATTAAAGAATTAAATTAGGTGAAGCATTGGAAGGGGTTAGTAGTCTATACTATACTCTGGACCTGATGGTGGCCAATGGCATAGACATCGCTGGCACACAGCCAATCAGGATAAAGTGGGTGGAGTGCTGGACATTAAATAAAATGAATGATGTCTTGGCATGTCCTCTTGAAGCTTGGGAGGTATGAAACAGCATAAATCCAGTTTTCTGTCTTCTTCCCCAATTCCTTTTTTTCCAACCACCTTTTTTAATATTGGCTTAAGTAAATTAGGTTAGGCATCTGATATTTAGAAACAATCTTCTATATTTACCACTATTTACTACTGTTTTTAAATTTGGCATTCATCTTGTGACTCTGGGCAACAGTAGGGAAACACAACAATTTTTTATTTTTCATCTGCCTCAACTTTTTTCCTATTGTGTCTTAGGATGTAGGCAGTCATTTTTTGCTAAGGGGTCCTGTGACTTTTGTTTTGATTCTGGTTGGCTTAAATAAGAATGTAAATAACCCCTTTGTAGATAATTCAGACACATAGCTGCAAAGAAGACATACAATCAGTCAACAGGTAGCGTTAATCATACTGCAGTTCAAATTATTCAACAAGGTTTCTGATTGATTACTATTAGTTACAGCTACATTGCAAGTCTGCAACTATGGATCTCAGTTTTCTCCACTGTGTTGTGTGTTTTGAAGAAACTTTTGGTGATAGGTAGCCAGATGTGTGTTGTTTAAGAAAAATTATCCACATGATGAGATTTCATTGTTCTGGATAAATAATCTTTTCTTGACTTCTATTCTACATATGTTTTGATTTACTGTGATATGCACTTGCCAGTCATTTACAGAGGCTTTTTGCTGTGCCTAGCATCTGGCAACCATAACTGAAAATATAAACAGTATGTAAAAACACATTTTAATTTTATTTTATAATGCAAAAATTCTATTGATCCTCAAAGTGCTACTTGCAGCACCACTGGAATGATTATATGTTTGCGCAGTTTGTAATTTCAAACATTTTTATATACCACAGCTTTGTCTCTTTGGTGACATACTCAGGATTCCCCCAGATGGCTAAGTTGTATGACTGGAGCTGTGTTTATTAAGCAACCTACTGTTAGTGTTTACACAGCTCCTAGGCAACAAGAGTAATCATATCAATCTGTTTAGTATAAAAGTCTACAAGATACCTGAACTGATAATATGATGTCAGAGAACAGTAATCTGGAGAGATGCTTTACTATTTAAATCAGCAATCATTTATGACTAGTTTAATGTAATAAAAAAATAGAAATGAAAACAGGACGCCTGAAACAATTTGCTATTAAAGGTCCTAGTTTTATTTTTGCTTGTTTATACATTTATTGTGCTGTTTCAATGTCAGGGAGAGATACAGTCATTTTGTTAAGTGTGCTATTCTGCGAATGGCTCAGTGATTAGTTCTGTTGCCTTGCAGAGCTAGGTCCTGGGTTCAATTCCACCCTGGTCATCATCTGCATGGAGTTTGTATGTTCTCCCCACACTTGTGTGAGTTTCCTCCGGGCACTCTGGTATCCTCCAAAAACATGCATCTGTGTGTGACTGAATAGGGAAACTAGATTGTAAGCTCCACAGGGCAGGGACTGAAGTGAATGATGAATCTTTGTAAAAGCGTTGCGTAAAATAGTAGCGCTATATAAAAATGTATGAATGCAAAAAAAAATATTCCTTATTGTACTTTTGTGTATTCAGCTTATTACTTGGGTAAGTATGATAAAAGGAGATGAGAAAATTAGTTCAGCAAAGCTTGGAGTTTGTCATCTGTCCCAGATGGGAAAAAAGTTAGTGATCAGCAGACTCTGGGGGTTATTCACTAAGTTGCAAATTTGACTGGAGAATTCACACCTATATGCAACAATTTGGACTTTACTGAATAACCCTCTCTAACCATATATATGATGGGATGCTGCCACTATAGAATCCTTTCCTCTATCCTTTTCCTAGTGGGAAAATATTTATTGAAATGCAAAGGCCTTTAGGACCAAATCCCAATACCCATGTACTGAGTAGGTGTCGGGGGGAGGGTCAGGTTCCATGGGAAGGGAAGGCTGGGGAGGGGGGGTTCATTTGTGCAAAGTTGACTGCTGAATTTAGTAATTATGATTACATGGAATTTATCTTTTTAATTTCCAGAGTGACTGTATAAGAATCTTTACTAGGACAAACAGCAAATTGTAGCAAAGATTATGGGAAATCTATGTTAATCCTAAAGTCAGGTTATTTCAAATGAGGGTGTAGTACTCAGGGAGAGAAGTCTTTTGTCTTTTGTTTTTTTAGATGCATATGCTAAGTGCTTAAAGTAAATTGGAAGAACCAAAACTTCAAAACATTGAAACAAATATGTAATCTTTGGAGCTGGATTATTTATGGGCATTGTACATACCCAATGTGTTCCTGCTAGTCACGATCATATATCTGGTTTTTGATAGTCTTTACTTTCTCCATATTGCTCAGTTATTGTATACAACATCAGTTTTTATTTAACAGTCATCCCACGGGTGTCTTTTTTGTTAAGTTGCAGAGCAAAGTTCAGATGAATTAAATAAAGAGAAACCCAGCTGCAGATCTGTTCAGCATAGGTAATCTCATTTTAGTACCCAGGTTATATGAATGCACTGCTGAGAAGATTGCCTGATAAAGTAAAAATATTCATGTAACAATTTTACACACAGCAACAATTTCAATATCTCAGGTATATCAGACTGTAAATGTGGCTTTATTCATATTAACTTAGGAAAAGAAAGTCCAAAATCCCATCCAATTTATAACCAATAATTTTGGCTGGAAAAATAAGAGCAATAATTTATATTCTTCTTTGAAACCTGCAGTATGATAACTGCAAAATACATACCAAAACCCATTAAAGTAACTGTATTATTAAAACTGGCAGGGGGTTGAGATTCCTCCTTTGAATTGCCTTTTTTCATTACTTTTGTTGTTGTTCTTTTTAATGGTAATGTATCTAACTGGAAATAATATTGCAAAAATATGTGAACCATAATTCAATTCATTATTAGGTTTGATTAAAAAATAGTACCATGGCTTCCAACCCATCACAGCATTTCAACGCGCATCTTGTTGCAGAGATAATGCATTATGGAGATGACAGTAGAGGAAGGGTTCCCAATGCACAGTGTTTGCACCAGCTATGTACTGAATGATGCAGGGCATTTGTAATCGTGTTTATAAAGTATGATATTTTGTTGTTTTGCATTTAGGGCATACTTTCCGAATATGTATTTTCATTTAAATTAAAATGGAAGAAAGTTGAATCAAAGTTTTCAACTCTTCAGTTTAGATACTTCAGATACAATTCACTAACTAAAATTGTCTTCAAGGCTCATCCAGTGAGTAGATTCTTATATGTATACCAAAAATGTGGTGGAATTTTGGTAAGGTCATTGGTTTGGTAGGCAGTTTAAAGAAAATAAGCAACAATTATGAAAAAGAATTTAGTAATAAAGGTCTAACATGCATAGTTTAGAAGAAGGGTACTAGAAATCGCAAAGTATTTGGATATTCCAGTCTAATCAGATAAGAGTACAAAGTAGATTTCACTGGGCGAGAAAGTTTTAGATTTTTTATCTATTGTATCTATGGGGTAGGCCGGTTTCACACTGGTGCAATCAACACTGTGCTTAAAAAAAAAAAAAAAAAAACGCTCTTCCCAAATCCCTATTATACTTACCTGATCCATTTACACTATGAATAAGCGCTCTGGCGCAAAACACGTCAAGGGGGTGCCCATATGACATCCTGATGGTTTTAATCATTTGCAACTTTCCTATGGATATTTTTAACGCAACTTTGGATTAAACTTCTCTGATTTTAATCGAGTGAGTGCACTTTATTTTCTTCTTATTGTCCATGCAATGTTAAATCATTTAGAGTATCTGTATGATGTAGGGAAAAAGTCTATGCTAAGCACATTAATGGCATTTTATGAAGCTGAATATTTATTCAAGCAGCCTGTATATTTTTTTATATTTCATTAATTCAGTCATGTTACTTATAACTTTATCTAAATTTGTCTTTTGAACGTGTGATGTTGAGCCAATACATTTTATATTTTATTAAAAATTATATCCAGACAAAATCAGAACCTTCAATGAACTATTTTATGGCTTAAGATGGTTTGAACATACTTGCAAGGCTCTGCTCTGAAAATGCACAGGAGCTGACTTGAGAATCCACTAAGGTGCCAATTCAACTGTTGAATTCACAAACAGTGGATTCCCATAGCAAATCCACGACAATTTCCCATTGTAAAGTTGCGACTGCAACAATATTCTCATTATAAAGATGCGACTGTAACAGTAGCAGCCTATTGCGACTGTCTTTATCTGGCAAATTCGCACCTATACGCAACTGTTCAGACTTTAGTGAATAACCCCCATAGTTTCATGTATGTCCAGCTATGCAATAATATTAGTGAGCACAGTAATGCATTCATGAATGTCTTTTCACTTTATCCCGCACTACAATATGCATAGCATACCTATGTTTTAACCTTTACCCCATGTATGTGGTCCTATGAGTATTCTTAATCAGAATTCCCTGAAACCACAACCTTTTCAAACAATCAAATGAATAAATTAAATAGCTCTGAATAGGAACGTTTCTCTCGGGACTACATTTTATTATCAGGTTACTGCACTGTGTAATTTGTGACAATAAAAAAAAGATTTTTTAATTACTTCCAGGCAACCAGTAATTTTGTAAGTTAAATTTTTATCACACCCAACGGTAAGTCTGTGAATGAGGCACTGACCTTAAATTTAGAGGAGCTTATAGATACATTTGCTTACATGTATGGTTTTCATGTTTCTTATGCAAATTCACTAATGGACATCTGGCTGTCTAATAGTGAGGGCTTTGCTTTCTGGGTAGTGTTGGTTGACATCCAATTGCCCTAAAAATATTTATATGGTGATTGTGTGGAAATGACATACACATACTTATAATAAATTCAATATAATATGTCACCTTGTCTGCTACTATTAACCTGGCTACATTCAGAAATCACTTTGCGGCAGTTTATGTGATGTCAACTAAATAGTGAAAATGCACAAGTGACTTAGTCACACAATAAACAATTGAAGCAAACTGTCATATATTCATTTTGTGATCAGACAAAATAAAATGAGATCTCTTTTAAGTATTGAACGAGCCCCCAAACAATACCGTGGCCAGATCTGCATGGGGAAAGTAATGTTACACAAAAATTAATGTAATCAGAATGGCAAGGGCACTGCTTCTGTTGTTGATACTTGAATTAAGCAGAAATCATATTTGTGTAAAGAGTAAAATTATATCTGTGATATCTGGCATACATTATGACTGGTTAGAGAGGTCACACATAGATAAGAAAGGCTTTGTTAAATTATCCAAGTGAAAGGTGTGCTTTGAAAATGACCTATTTATCTGAGACTAAGCTGTACCATAAGATACACAGGTTTTTGTTGATGACACTAGCATTCAAGCACATTGTATATGTTGCCCTTTATCCTTTTTTGCTCTTTACTTTCTGGTACATTTCTCACACCCATTTTCACAGGGCTCTCCAGATTCCTACCATCAAATGAAAGGATAATTTTCAAAGCCTTTCACTTCTGTGTCAGTAGTGCAGATTAAAACGTGACACGAATACCTGTTGCATACTTTCTTTAAACCTGAGCCAGTAGAACCATAACTGTCATGGGAAAGTCCTTTTCATCTCACATCATACAGCACTTTAATGTGAAGGGTATGTTGATGTAATCCAATTTCTGGTCTATAGAGGTCAGTGATAAATACACTTTGCTTCTAATAGGCACATTGATCTTTTTTTCCTTAAAAGTTTATCAGGAGACTTTGAAATGATTTCAGATTCTAAATTTGATGTAGGCAGTGAGGTCACTTGTTATCATCTAAGTACCTGTAACAAGCTTTTCTCACCTTTAATGTCAGTGTAATAGTCAGACTTCAGGTTTAAACAAAGTACTATGACCTGTTGCAAAATATTTTAACTATCTGAGCCCTCACCAAGTACTGAGATAATTCGTATCTAACGCATTCCATAAACTTTGAACTTGAAGTTGGGAAGGAAGAAGCATGAAATCTATGCTTTGTTGCTTTGTCCCTGTGTGGAAACCTTTAGTGTGTAGATTTACAACATTGTTGCAACCTGCTTTATGGTAGAAATGGAAGTTCTCTGCTTCATTGATATTATTGTCCAGGTCTTAGAATGTGGGAGGAGCAACAACCAGAATTCACAGTACAGTGCTGGGTTAATTAAACATTCTTCGCAACCCCTACAGAATATGTTATTCATGTCCTCGTGCAGGACATCAGCATGCGCATTTCAGTTGTTTCGAAGTGAGGCGAACACTATACGTGCCTCACTTCGGAGCTTGCTGAATTACCCCCTAAATGCTCCTTTATACTAGGGGTTCTGTTTAGTAGCAAAATTCTGATGTAAAACTGTTACAGCACTTGCTTAATTTGACAAAATTACACAGGAACAGGAAGTAAAGAGGATTGCAGCACTGTGAAGAGAAGAAGAAATCAGCAAGTTTTACATAGCAGAAGGCAGTGCTGGAGCATAAATCCCCTACTGTTAAGTCTTCTAATCCCCCTTAAGAATGACTCCTAGTATAAACAAGCATATACTGTAGTTAGTTGGTTCTCTTTTAAATGTATAAGAAATAAAAGTTTATGTGAAGAATCTTAATTTTTGGAATACATCCCCTTTAAATGGGAAGCTACTGTATATTATATTATTATATAACTGATATTTAGAAGTTGCTTCTAGCATCAGAGCTGTCTTAAGTCAAATTTCTTTTGAGTCCCTTCAACTTCCTCAACTTCTATACTGCCCACTCAGTCCCCTAAAGTTACTTCTGCTGGGTGGTTAGACAGCAGTAGGCACACGGGTGAGTGCTTGATATTGGTAAGCAGCAGCAGATGGTATATAGTACCATAGCCTGCTGAAGACTATGGAGCAATACCATCCTGTCATAAAGGCAGCTTGTATCTACTTATAAAGAGAGCCAAGACTGCTGTGTTGTTAAAGGAGGAAATAGTAAACTTTGTTTCTCCAAAGACAACCACTAATTGTATAAATTTCAGTGCTAATCTACCACATTTTATTTTTAAAGGCACAATTTTTTTTCTCCTGGTAAAATATCTTTTTATGCTGCTTTAATTTCTAATGTTAATTATGGACTGGCAAAAACTATGTGCCTGGGACCATACTAGCTTTTCTGTTGCCCAAATGTTTTTTGTTGAAATCGCCACTGAAGTACACAGTAGTGTGATGACAAACTGCTGATTTCATAAAAAAGCAAGAAAGAAGGAGGTTGTGGTTTCAGGGAATCCTGGTTTAGTGGAAATGGAACTTAAAAGTCAATATTGGTTGCTATGCCCCTGAAAACAATTGTACCTATTGATGAATTCCCCTGATTGACTTTTTATAATACAGTATATCAGATTAATTGCAATGCATTTTACATGCCTTATGTTTTAATAGCTTCTCCAAATTAATTTTATGCTTGACAACTGCATTTAGTATTTCTCATGAAGGCAAAGGGCAAAAATCATATCAGAAATTCAAATAAATTCACAAAATCCAGGGAATAAAGAACATTTGAGAGCCAACATTGTCTTTGTAAATATCTTCTGTGACTAAGAAACAGTAGAAAGCACAACAAAATAAAATATGCTTTCTTTTACCTCGTAACTATAACAGAAAGCATGATAATTAAAATGCCTAATAGAAAGCTGATTTTAATTAAGGAAAAGAACAAAAGCATTTGTCACTGCTAAATGAAATGTTTTCATCATCTGCCAACATCTGCCCTGTGTTCTGCACAGTAGTATGTTTTTAGTGAGGTGATGCATCACTGACAGATTTCAAAAAACCTGAATTTCAGCAGGAGAGCCTACAAAATCAGTTTTTTAATTGTATATATATATTTTTTTTTACTATTTACACAGCTGTAATGTTTATAAACAGGACAGAGTAACACATGCAAGTGATGAACCACATCAAGCAATTCCTATCCTTCATGTGTCATTCTATTAGGAACAGGGTGTCGCCCATATTCACACCCTAGTAGACCACAATTGGAGATCTCAAGAGCATACAGAAATGATTTCTTTCCTCCTTTTGAAACTTAGGAAAACAACTCTCTTCCTTTCAAAGTCCAACTTTTCTTTTCCACTTGGCTGGTTAAGAAAGACCTGATTATTTAATATCATGCATTCTACAGAATAATTATTTGCACCTTCCACTGTTTCACACCTTCAGCCTGGTTTTTCGCTCTCTCTTATTTTATCTGGTTTTGGATTCTACATTTGAGGAAGATTTCACAGGATCTCAAGTTAAGCTAAGCTATCCTGTATATCTGCAGATGATTTTATGAAGAAGAAAGTGGAAAATAAACTGTTTTTTTTTAATAGGCATGACTCACAGAGAAAGCATTAGAATTGTGCAAAACAATGTTCCCCTTTTGCTTAGTTAAATTAACTTGTATGCAGAAAATTCTTTTTGAAAGAGATAGCCTTGTATATTTTCTTCCTGTAGTATTTCTTAACTACTGATCCCATCATTTTCCACTAAAGACTCAAAATTATAAATACTTTAGAATTGTAGTGCAGCAATGCTGAAGACTCAGTAAAACAATTTCTTTTTTCACAGGCTACTGGTAATTCATAGTAGCTGACATAGAGTTTCAGAGAGTGATGTGGAAACAAAGGAAAATGTATTTTGGCCTCACATGCCCCCAAATAATTTTTTTTAGAATTACGATACTTACTGTATGTATGACCAGCTGGTCTTTGCTGTTATACTGTCCAAATCAAATCTATCTCTATATTGCAATTTTAGTGAAATGAAAGGAGGTACCTACAGTGGGTACTTTGTGGAAGCATCATAGGAGTGCTCCCAGGTATTCCTTGTGTGCTTAGTCACATCCTAATGTGTGCACGCCTTTAGTGGGTCTCTCTGTTCTATTTTTATAAGGAACTCATGAGTAAACATAAATTGCTCGCAATGCACTCTTTAGAAGAAGAAACCTGTAGCTGTTGGTCTTTCTCTTTTTCTAAGGAGTGCATCGAGAGCAGTGTATGCCTCCTGATGTGTCCCTATGTTGTTGCAATCTGGTGGCATTCATAGCCATTGTGGTGTGTGTTATAATGTCATCATACAGCATGTCATGGTTACGTGCCTCATGACATCATTATGTGGTGCACCCCCTTATAAAAACATCTGTGCTCGCCTATGGGAAGCATGAGTATAGGATGAAAAGTATTTTAAGTTTCATGTTTTTTTTAAACAGTACAACAGTTAGCACCATTCTTTCTTTACTGAAACACAGTCACAACTCCTAATGTTGTACTGGTACGTACCCTGCTTTCCCACTTATTATCTCTGGGTCCATGGAAGCTCCTATTCTAATAATTAAGTTGCCTCAACAGCAGATAATTCCCCTACGTGTTGTTATTCGTTTTTAAAGCAGATCTATAAATAAAGTCATAGCGTCCTTATGAAAGAGGTACGGTATGTTAACATTCAGAAATTTATAAATGGAATTTGCACAAAAGCATTTTTTGTTTCAGCTATACTGAAACTATCCAGTCCTGTTTTTGGGCTATGGAATATGAGAGAGAAGCTAATGAGAGGTGGGACCTCAAAAAGTAGCTTTTTTTTTTTACTTAGCTTGCAAGCCTAGATTGCATATCATTCATGTTCTGGCATATGATGAGACCAAAAGGGATAGACAGTCTGTTTGAAATGGAAAATTTCTTCCAGCAGTGTTTTTTTTCCAGAGTTTGTTATATGTGCCAAACACAGCTCATGTGCTGTACAATTATGATACATACAGCTTTTGTCCTTATTTCAACCACTGTTTAGGTGTTAAACTATTATGTCAATTTATATTACACTTTTTGAGGACTGTATGATTCCCATCCATGCCATAAAATTTAGGTTTTCTTTGTTGTGGTTGCTTTAACATCTACATTTTGCCATGCAAGCAAACCTTGTGAAAAAGCGCTGACAGTTTTCTTAAAATAAAATAAAGAGAAAAAAAAACTGTGTTTGACAGAAATGTTAATTTAAGCTAACATTAGTTAAATAGTTATTGGATATATGCAGCAAAGGAAGGC
>WMED01026388.1:0-10822 GCA_019650415.1 Pipa parva
TCTATCTATCTATCTATCTATCTATCTATCTATCTATCTATCTATCTATCTATCTTCACATTTATGATTCCCATTGACTTAAACAGAATCAAACCAAGACAATTCTCTGTAATGTATCTCTGAGGATGAGTCAATGTAAGATTGTTCTTCTTGTTTTGTCTGTGTATTTTTGCATAATTTATGTACAGTTCCATAGAGGAAGAAATTTGAAATTAAGCTTGACACATAATTGTTTTAATTGTGCACAAATGCCTAGATATTCATTTTAGCTTCATTTTTCCCTTATAGAAGCATTTTACACACCCGTACAATTTTAATCCTTATTTCTGGGGATACATATAAAGCCCATTTCAAACTTTTTGATTCCTTTCACTGTATATTGAGGCCTTTTGTCCTTAGTTTGTTGGACTTTTTGATTCTGCTGATTTATATGGATGGAAAAGAAACTGTCAATAATGAAAAAAGATTGATATTGATACATTTCAACCAGTTGAAACCAGTATCCTAAGCAGCGTTTTCAGTGAGGTTCTCCCTTCTATTTTATATTGATATCAACATTCTTTTTCAGTGGTAAAACGAATCCAACTGTAGCTAAGTGATAGGACCATCTCCATAGGGAATAATGGGTTTTCACCAGGCAAAAGCAGGCAAACACTTTTGGGCTATAAAATTCAACTTAACAGCTTTATAAATAAGCTAAAGCTGTTTTGCTAGTGTTACCTGGTCAAAAAAACGTTTTGACTTTTATAAATACCCCATGACTAAATTATTTTACTTTATAGATTTTGGTAGATAGTAAAACTGCATTACCTTTCGCCTGCCTTCTATTGCAGGAGTTCTGTATAGAGCACATTATTGCCCATATTTACATTTCATAGAAGAAGCTGAATTATGGAACTTAGGAAAGATAAAGTTGCTTGTGTTTGCCGTGTGTAAGAAAAAGCGTGCCCTTAGAGTGATTTTGCTGATTTAACTATGAACATATGTTGAATCTCAGCATCCCCACAGCGTGCCATAAATGACACTATTTGTCTATTTATATGGCACTTTTCACTTGGTAAGTGCTTAAAACATATTATATTTCTTCAGTCTGCATGTTTCCATTCCTGCCTTAAGAGGTGAAATTTTAGCTTTGGAGCAATGTCTTTATTCTACTCCAAGGGTAACCCCATTCGGAGATATTGTTTATAATGACAAGTTTCAATGCGTCTCCCTTTTCAACAGGTTCTTGTAATCAAAGCGTTATGATACGGATATGTATAAACCTGTTTTGTGTTAAACTTTTTGTTGTTGCTGAAACGTGAATGCTAAAAATTGTGTACCTTTGGAAATATGATATGTGCAAACCATTAACAATAAGAATGATTAAACGAGGAAATGCCTATATAAACTAACATATTCAAAAATACAAGGGTATAAAAAGATAAATGCTGCTCAACATTTTTCACTTTATATTTGTAATCCTGACATTGGTTTTGCTACTTTAACAAACCAAAGTCAAGTTTACCTTAAAAAAGGAAATAGGAAATAATATACCGAATTGAAATAAAAAGATTTTCTATGATGTCTGAAGTGTTGTAGTAAATGTCAAAAAGCACCATGGGACTGTGAATTTCACATTTATTGACATTTTTGGGAGTCATCAAACATAGAAAGTGCTAAAGACTACTACTGTTTCAGAGGCCTCAAAGAAATGGAAAGAAGAATTAGATGGTGAGTTTGTGCCAGACTAGGGTTCACTAGGGGATACAGCCAAATCCAAAGTTGCAAAGAGGAAATATTTTTACATTCATGAAATTTAAAACTAAAATGTAAGTTGATAGTTGCTTAATGCATTAAACTAAGTTCTTTGTTTTGGGGGTACCTAAGGTACCATCATAAATAATTTGCATCACAATTAAAAGTTATTGGATATTACACAAAAATTAATTCTAAATTAGATAAATAAGTGTTCCCAGCGGTCTTTCCGACTTTACCGAAAGAGAAATCTCATTTTGTTCTCTAGAGATTTCATTCTCATTCTCAATTTCGAGTTTTTTAAATGTTCTCCCATGGAAAGGTAGCCATGCTTAACATTAGTAAACATCTAGAAGAACTAATCACAGATTTTCAGTGAATGTAGGCTTGCTCAAATCCCATTTTTATTTTTGTAAAATCAGACAAAATCAGCGATGCTGCAATTAGGACTGTGCGGTCCATAAGATCACTTCCAGGACTCCTTGCTTTTGTTTATGCTGGAGTAGAGGGGGTTATTCTCTAAAGTCCAAATTCGGCTGTCGAATTCTCAAACAGCAGGTTTCCCTTAGCAAATCTGCGGCTGTGACAATTATCCCATTATAAAGTCACGAGTGTGACAAGTTGTGACCACAATAATATTTCCACTGTGACAATATTCTCATTTTATAGATGCAGCTGTGACAGTAGCAGTTTATTGCAACTGTCTTTAGCTGGCGAATTCACAGCATAACACAACAATTTGGACTTAAGAGAATAACCACATTAATGTCTATATGTTTTGGGTCATTGTCCTGTTACAGGATAAATTTGTAGGAATCAGACAGTTCCATGATGGTATTGTATAATGGGCAATATCTGCCTGTATTTCTCAGCATTGAGAAAACCCTTAATCCTGACCAAATTCCCAACTCTATTTTCTGAAAGGCAGCACCAAACTTGCAAGGAACTTCCACCATGTATCATTGCTGCCTGCAGACAGTCATTATCATACTGCTCTCCAGACCTTTAATAAAGAAAACTACCTCCAGTCAAATATTCCCATTTTGACTCATCAGTCCTGAGCACCTGCTGTCATTTTCTGCATCCAAGTTCCTGTTTTTGTACATAGATGAGTTTCTGTGTTTTGTTTCTATATGAAAGGTATGCCTTTTTTGGCCACAGTTCTTCTATTAAGGCTACTTCTGGCCAGATTTCTCTGAACAGTAGATGAGTGTACCTGATTCCCATTGGTTTATGCCAGTTATGAGATGATGGTACAGCTGGGCATCATCTGATTTTGAAGGGAGGAAAGCATGATGTGTCTTTTTTCTGCTGCACTAAGCTTCCTTTGTCCTTAAATGGTGGTGGATGCGCTTCTAAAGTCCCCCTGCACCTCCAATGGCATCACTCTTACTGCTCCTGAGGAAGTTGACGTTGTGTGTCAACGAAACGCATCGAGGAAGAGTTGAAAGTTATCTTTGGAGGGACTCATTTAACCTATTGACAAGCGCTTGATTCTTTTTAATGAATGTGAGTACAACTTGTACAAATAAAGCTGTATTTTTAAACTGTACTACACATTATCCCTATTTCTTTCCTATGGCATTATGACTGGACATACACCATTGAGGAGGATCTGAGAGACACCATCCTGCGATTGAGAAGCGTTAATACACTTAGTGCTTTTAAACAAGCACAGTCTGGTGAGTGCGGGCACAAAAGGGGTTAACAGCCCCCAGCACCATCAGCACTATCAGCATCTGTCCATTTATTTTCACCTCAGCACTAGTTGGATTAGTGCTTAAAAGACAGTCCTTTTGTGGTTTCACAGACAAATAGGACAAACACCATCACTGTGTTCACCAATAACACTTACTAATTAATGATTTTAATATCTTTCACAAATGTATGTGAAAACTGCACACTAAGAATTTTTTAAACAATATCACACTAGGGGATCTCCCCTCTTCTTTTTTTTTATTTTCACACTTACCAGCGCATCCACCACTCTGCTCCCACGGATTCCAGGATACACACTCTTATCGAGGCTCGTTTGACAGACCGCCTCAGTGGATAGGCCGCAGGACACCACATACAAACATTCCTATTTTAACAGGCAGGACTTTTTTCTTGACTTTGTTTCTGACTTTTAAAAGGAACTCTAACAATTGGTTATTTAAAAAGGCATTGTTAATTTCTGTCAATTTTTATTGCAATAATTTTCATAGTATTTTATTTTAAGGGCGCTGTACCAAAAACAGGATAAATATTGCATTTGTCCTCACCACACGTTTCCTTTGTACTTAGTTTGTCTATGGTCCTCAAAGTTAACAGTTTCTTTTTTCTTCTTCAAAAAATCTTGAACAGCTTGAAACCCCAGCCTGCTTTAAATTCTTTGCTTGGGAGAGACTTTGCTGATGCATCTTGTGTTTTGTTGCTGTGCCATGGTGCATTTTCTGTGGCATGAGGTTGTCTTCTACATCCCTACTCTTGTAGCAGAGTTTGGCTGTTCCTCAACCAGCTTTAATCCTCCTACAAAGCAGTTTCTGTTTCAGTTAATGACTGTGTTTTAACCTACATGAAAATTATGATCATTATCACCTATTTGGTATCATTGGTTAATCTTGCTATAATGCTACAAAATAATGCTGGTGTACATTCCAGACATTGATTTGATCTAGATTCCTCTTATGTACATATACATTGCATTTTGTTAGTTAAAACTACAATTTTGAAAGCATTCTTGCTGCATTTTTCCCACATCTGACTAAATCTTTTGCCCATTACTTTATACTTATTGAGTTTTAGCTCAATGGGAAATTACCATGCACATGTAACAAACACTTACACATTTATATAAACAATCAATCAACAAAGCAGGCTTAATTGGTTCTGCTTCAGGATTCATAAGGCTTTCACCAAAAAGTACTCTCCTTTCTTAGTTCACTTACTCTTTCTGACTCCTTGGGGGGCAAGCAGCTCATCACTAAAGGACAGTCTAACTAACCCTATACCTATCAGGGTTCTAATTAATATAACTACCCTAACTTCCCTAACTAAGGTAATGTCTCACTTAGAGAGTCATGCAAGGTTCTTGTTTAAGCGTTCTTTAACACTGAAGGTCTTCTAACTTCCCAGTGCTTCCAGGAAGAGTCTCTTCCCATTGGTTCTGCTGTGTTTTTCTCCTCCCTATACATATTCAACTACACACCTGAGCTGAACTGGAATTTAACAGGCCTAAATTAAACTTGGCTACACAACAAGCAACCTTGCTTAAACTTGCTTTCCTTTTCTTTTCTAACTTTAATATGCAGTGCTCTTGTACACTGGTAATGTTCAGCTCTGCATAACTGAGCAGCCTTATATAACACTATAGGTTACACTAGGTTACTATCGCTCACCTCTTCCTGTGCTTGTAACATGCAGCAAAGGTGGAATTTCTGGCAAAAGGTCAAAAGAAGGAAAATAAATTGACTATGACATCAAAGGTAAAAAAAAATAAAATCTCAAGGTGTTGAGTAAATAGCAGCAAATAGCACGACAAGCCCTATTATTGTGTACTATACCTGGTGAAAAGGACTGAAAAAAGTGGTAAACTACTTGCATGTGTTTCCCAGATTATTTCTCAATTCAGTTTTGAGTTAAACTGTTTACCACACCTGACCTAGTAGAAAACAATTTCCTATGGGTTGGATGTGGGGTTCAAATAAAAAAAAAAAAATGCAGTAGAAATGATGATTGAGAATGGGAAGTATTGAGTTATTTTGACCCAAATTTCTCGTTCCCTTTTTTTTTTTTTAGATAATCAAAACCAATGTAAAAATATTGCAGACTTTTCAACCTTTGAGAAAGATCAATATTTACTGATCTGTTTGGAAATTGTGGGGAGTACCTCATTTTAACCAAATATAAGAAAGCAACCTATGCAATAGTACCAATGTTTCTGCAACTAATATGGTTTTCCATTTTTCAAAAATATTCTAGAATGGTTGCTCAGTGGTTGGCACTGCTGTTTTGCAGCACTGAGCCCTGGGTTTGATTTCATCCTGGACATCATCTGCATGATGTTTGCATATAAACTTCCTACTTGTGTGCACCTCCCCCCAGGAGTCCCATTCCCTCCTACAATCCAGAAACATGCTAAATTAATTGAGGCCTGACTAAAGTAGCCCTCACATGTGTCAGTATGATTGCTGGAAGTAGATTGTAAGCTACACTATGGCAAGAAATTAAGTGAATGGTTAAACTTTGTATAGAGCTGTCAAAGATACCAGTGCTTTATAAATACATACAATAAATTAAATAACTCAATACTAGGCAATACGTCATGTTACAAATTTTGTGAAAGAAAACATACCCTTCCTACACGCTTGTCTCACTGTGACAACTCATATCAATTCCAACCACAAAGAGCTGATAAAATACCATTGTTTCTATGTAACTTCATTTCAGCACGGCAGTCCAAATGTCCACGTATGCAGGCACATTGTATCTTCTACTAATGTTGATATAAAGCCTTATGAAATCAGGCTGTAACAGACCTTCTGGTGTTGTACCATTAGTTTCCTGGAAGACAGAACTTCCTTTCTATACTCAGTATTACAGATGAATGATTTTAAAAGAATAATGGCTACATTTGAATAAAATGAAGGCTTGAGATGTGTTAGAAAGTTTCAGTAGCAGGAAGTAGCATTACCTGAGAATTCTAAGGGAAAAATAACTAATAATATGAGAGAGGGAGTGGGGGGGTGGGAGGAGCATTAATTTCAGTCCTAGAAAGTAGCCAGATGCACATAGCAAATAGTCATACAATACATTAATTTATATCACATTATATATTTTGAAAAAAATGCATGAATTTACACCTTTATGCAGAATAATGTAACTGAGCCCATGTTCAAGTGTATGATTTAATAAGAGGTGGGGCTACTACAATAAGGTTGATACTTTATTAGTAGTATCAGGAAAGTTAGTATTTAGGATCAGACTAGGGCAGTTTTCATGGTTCCTTTTTTATTAATTAGAATAGATTAATGAAAATGTCATTATGTATTGGCTGCTTCATGCTGAACCTCTTTTTCTTCCTGGTTAAAAATTTTGTTTACAGATTTTACAGAGGTCTACCAACCTACAGGAACCAATCAAAACTTGTATTTCATAATTCTTGCTTCCTTTTTCCAGATAATGCTGAGTGCTGATTGGTTGCTATGGGTTACTAAACATCTGTAAATGATTTCCCCTGTTGATGAATTCTCCTGATTGTGCTTACTTTGGTCTACTGGATAGTTTTGAATGGGACTTCTACCAATGCAGATTAGAAAATAACTACTGTGGGGGAGTATAGTAATAGTGGCCACTAAATGTATTTATGTATGAATGTAAAATTTTATTTATAAAGCACCACAAAATTACGCAACACTGTATAATTCAGCCATACAAATATAATACAGATTTGGGAAAAGTGCATTAAACAATACAGGTATAATATCACAAGGATACCTCCTTTTAAGTGCCAAGTTTTGGTTGACACAAAAGGTTAGAGGTCCTTGCCCAGTAGAGCTTACAGTCTAAATGGGAGGAAGACTTACATGCACAGATAGAAGGGTAATAAGAGCTGCAACAATGTATTGAAACACATAGATACATAAATACAATAATAAGCTTAAATAACGAATTAAGTATTAAATAAATTATATACATATATCTGTGCTAGTGCTCCAAAGGGTAGAACGTCAGCTTGGTTTTAAAGGTGCAGAGGGAATGTTCCTGGTGAAGATAAAGGGGTATAGTATTCCAGATGTGAGGGGCAGAGAGAAAAGGCTTAAGATGAGAAATGGCAGTATTGGCGTGTGGCATGCAAAGCTGGTTGCTTTGGGAGGAGGGTAGATGATGTTGAGGAATGTATGAACATACAAGTGAGGAAATATGGGGGGTGGGGGGGCAAATGAGTGATGTGCCTTAAATGTCCAAAGGAGAACACTGTAAATGATATGTTTGCTTACTGGATGCAAAGAGCAGAGAGAGATTGGGAGAAAGGCTGTCCCCTCTGGGAAGAAAAGAAGATAATTCTGGCAGCAAAATTTAGAATAGACTGGAGTGGGGAGAGGTAGGAATCTGGGAGGCCACATAGAAGATCATTGCAGTAGTCCAAGCGGGATAGGATGAAAGTATGTATGAGGGTGTTAGCAGTGGAGCGAGAGAGAAAGGAGCGGATCTTGGCAATGTTGCAAAGGAAAAATTGACAGAGTCAAACGTTTCTCCAATACAACATAAAGAGGTTATAGGGTTGATGATTGCACCATCAACTAGAGTGGAAAAGGTAGACCCTGGTTTGGGTGGAAAGATAATTCCATTTTAGCAAGATTTAATTTGAGCTGGTGCTTAGCCATCCAAGAGGCGATTGCCAGGAGACAGCTAGAAATTTGAATCTGTATTTCAGGTGTTAACATTGGGGCACCCCCACTCTAAATGGGACAGGAGAGGAGGTGTCATTAGCATTGGAGACAAAAAAGGAATGATCAGAAAGATAGGAAGTCAGCCAAGACACAGCTTTATTTCAAACACCAAGCACAAGGAAAATTTGAATAAGAAGGGAGTGATCGACAGTGTCAAATGCAGACGATAGGTCCAGGAGGATAAGAATAGAAAAGTGACCCTTGGCTTTTACAACCTGGAGATCATTTGCAGTTTACACAGAGCAGTCTCCGTAGAGTGCCCTGGCCTAAAACCAGACTGCAGAGGGTCCAGGAGATGGTGCACTTGCAGATAGTTAGTAAGGTGGATACAGGCAAGACATTCTAGAAGTTTAGAAGCCATAGGCAAGAAAGAGACAGTAATTAGTGAGGCTTGCATTGTCCAGTGTAGATTTTTTAAGGATGAGTTTAATACAAGCCTGTTTAAACAAAGAAGGAAAAGTTCCAGAGGACAGGGAAAAGTTGAACAGACACATTAGGGCTGGCACAAGGACAGAATCATAGCACTTAATTAAAGAAGAAGGCATGGGGTCAAACAGGCATGTAGTGATATGGGAGGAAGAGAGAAGTTGAGAAACTTCAGACTAGGTAGCAGGAGAAAAAGAATTCAGGTACTCAGATGGGGATAATGTCTGTGTCGTTAGGAGGAACAGCAATCTGGTTGTAAATATTATCAATTTTATTTCTAAAGAAGTCATCAAAATCTTGTGGGGAGTATGGGGGGGTTGCAAGCCTGAGGGCAAGGGACATAGAAGGGAGCTGAAAATGGAGAACAGATGACGTGGATCTGATATATGTACATCTCTTACATAATGAGGAGTAGTCAGTTGGACAGTAGGAGCCCTGTCATCAGCCCCCTAATTCTTGCAAAGTAAACTGGTGAATATGACAGAACATGCCTTGTCAAATTCGCAACTGTGACAGACACAGACACTTGATGAATAGGGGAATTACCTGTGCACATGCACTGAAAGTTGATGAATTGGTCTTGAATTCGCCACATCTCAGAGTTTGCTGAATATGTGGAAGTGGAAAATATATGTGAATTCCCACCTTTACATGGCTGTTCAGCTTTTCATGAAGACACCCCTCAGTGTGTGAACTGAACACTAAGGCCTGGTTTATACTGGTAACTTTTGTGCTAATCAGAAGCTCCTACACAAGTAGCTGTTTTTACTTATCATGCACTTCTCAACATTCCATTGAACTTAATAGACTTGCACTGAAATGGCACAGTCCTGTTCACACTTGTTTCATCAATTTTATTGTTTCAGAGTATATCACCCATTGTTTTACCTAATTTGTATAGTTGCAGCTACTTAAGGAGCACTAACATTGTGTTAAAATGTTGCTGCAAATGATAGCAATTATACTGCTTCTTAGTAGAATCTAGAGTTTCCAGTGTAAATTTAGCAATAAATGTATGAATCTAGAGAGACCATTGTTACTGCTGAGGCGTAACAACAAACTATTTTTTGGTTTAAGCATAAAACGATTTCAGTGGTAGATGCAGCGGGGCATATTTATAAAATCGCATTTCTCATATCTCCAGATATTGCCAGATATCGCCATAGATTTAGCGATATTGGATGATATCCCCGTAGCCCATTTATTATTATGAGGCAATAGCACTGCTAGAGCGTTTTATGCATTTATCCCAGCGATATCGATATCTGTAGAAGCAGTGGTACCGGTTGCATCTATGGGGATGGATGTAGGTATCAATATCGATATAGATATCCATGTGTATATCAATATTGATAATTTACACTAAAAAGATAACTCCAGACTACAGCCCCATTGAAAGTAATGGATAACACCACCCAGAGAGTGGCGATATATTAAACAGCAGAAATAACCAAAAAAAAACAAACACTTATCTTAGTAAATAATGCAGAACAGTGTTAAATCAGGCGATATCAATACACAGAGATATCCACTGCGATAATGCCTTCCAATGCTTTGATAAATAGGTGATACTATCGATATCACTAAATCCAGAGCTAACCAAATTCATTTTTATAGGGATAAGCAATTCGACTTTAGTAAATGTGCCCCAACTGTATTTATAAAGCTTGTCATTGATTTTTACAAGATCGAGAACAACTTTTGACATGCCAATTAATGCATTTTATAAATAGGCAATAATGGCTTAATTAAAAAAAACAAAAACACTGTTTCACTTGCGTTAAGTGACCTTATCTTAGTTTTATAAATTTCCCCATAAAGAGTGCAAAACTCTTAAGTTTCCAGTGGGGAATAGCTAGACAGTAGTAGAGACTTCATTGGTGCTCTACCATCTGTTTGTGCAACTATGATGTTATTGTTAACATCACCAGCATATGGTCCTGTCCACCGAAATACAAGACACTTTGGGGGGCTTTGAGCATCCTGTAAGGCTAGGTTTACACTAGCGTATTATGTACAGTGCATAATACGCTAGTCTGGAAAAAAAAAAATGCCGAGCCTTTGTACTTACTAGCGACAGTGTGAACGCTCCCTCAGCATTCGCATCACTTCCTGTGTGGTCACATTTTGGGTGCCATATACCCTGCGTATGTGTATCATAAGCTAGTGTGTCCAAAACTAGGTAAATAATATCGCCTTGTTTTTTTTTCACACTAGCGTATTAT
>WMED01026390.1:0-10821 GCA_019650415.1 Pipa parva
TAGATACAGATAGATAGATAGATAGATAGATAGATAGATAGATAGATAGATAGATATTAATACAAATCTATGCCTGATTCAGAAATCCTGATGTTGATTCCTTAAAGATCAGTGGATTTTAATATATCCAGAAATGCTACTTATAAACCATCAGGCAGCAGTATTTGGAACATCAGAAATTTGGAGCCAGGACCAACCTCAAAATAATTTTTCCACATAATAACTAATAAGGGCTTGTTAGAAGGCTGATGGGAAGGATAATGCAATGGACCAGAAACCACTATTTGAACCTTGCCAAGGGTCCTAAACAATCAAATATAGATAAATAAAGCAAGATTATAAAGCAAGAGTTTGACTTTGCATTTTTTTATCCTTAAGTAATTATATTGGGATACTCAAGCCATACGACATCATAACAGACAACTGAAAGTTTAATTCTCCTCTGATTTTCAGTTACGCTTACATAATGAATGGGTATTATTCCTTTTCATATAGTTAATAGAAATCTAACCTAACACAGTGCAATTCAATCTACACTAAAGTAGTAGTAGTAGTAAAGTATCCTAAATTAAACCTGATGTTAACTAATACCTAAAATTTGAGTTTCAAGTTGACCATTCCACACTATGATGGCCAAAATGCCACGGTCTGACTGGTCAGTAAATAAAGCAAATGATCTGCTTGCATGGGGAATATGGAAAAGAAAAAAGTCTGTCTGAACAAGATGATGAAAGTCTCTGATGAGTTACAAACTGTTTGTTTTATCTTCCAGTGGATGATATAAGTATTAAAAACTAATTAATCACTGGCCAATTTGAAATGTGGCTTACTACTTTATCTGAATATATGTAGTTTCAATTCAAATATAGGTACTACTCTACTTTCACCTAGTCCAGGTAAGCAACAGAAGAAAAAAATCATGATGGGTCAACAAGATAACAAAACAATACATATTGCTTAAAACAAGCAAGCAAAAATGTGAGCCTTACCGTCCAAGTGACCTGGATAGTTGTTGGTGTCAGAACAACAGGATTGTGCAGCCGAACAATAACATCTCCAAGTTCTTTCTGCACTTGTCGATGATCTACTCCTTGTACAGGTGGGCTTATATCTTAAAGACAAAGGATATGGAATATTTTATTAATATGCAATCATATAAATGCATATTATGTGTTTAATTGCCGGGAACATTCTCATTTTCCTTGTTATTTGTATATTTGTGATTTGCCATCACCTCATCCTAGATCATCCAGTAAATATCTTAGAAAAGACCACTTACTTTTTTTGTAGATATTTCCTAACCAATAGAAAGAAAAAGGTGTCATGTTAGAGTGGTTCTTTATTTAACACAGATTTTTGTGATGAAGAAGAGAAATAGTAAACTGCTTCAGGTTTAACAGAGTATACCTGGCAAATGCAAAACTTCTATAGTAAAGGGGAAGGATATTTGGAAAAACTGGTCAGTTAAGATTGGACATCCTTTTCTTATATGGTGGTTCTCCTGCCTCTGATAAGGATAAATTCAATCAAATTTTCCTTATGAAAGAAAACTTGAATGTATTGCCATTTAAAATGTGGAAGTTCCTCTCTTTAGAATGAAAACAAAATTAAGTACTACCTGCCTGCTCAGTCTACTCCATAATGTGTAGCCAGTGTTGCACATTATAGAATGGTGTAAATAAGGCAGGCAGATATGCACCACGTTAAACAGTGGTGATGTTCTATAGAGCAATATTGACTTTAAAACAGTGTTCTGTCTGCCTAATCCTCCCTATTCTATACTGTGCAGCTGTCTGCTAGCTGGAAGCTACACAGTAAAGTATGAGCAGGATCGGGCAGATAGCTCTTTATGGTTTTCCAAAACAAAACAGCACTGCATCCCCATTTAAAAAAAAAATGCATTAAAGAAAGGTTTATTTCATAAAGAGAAGCTGATTTAACTTTTCTTTATGACAGTCATGAAGATCCCCTTTTCTATGAATCATACATAATGATAAGGACTGGTTGCAATCAATACCGAGCCCCCAGAAGACCCTGACATTCTGCTAGGACTGCTGTAAACCCTCTGTAGCTGTTCAGCATTCATTCCTGATCTCCCCCCCCCCTCCCCCAGATTTCAATAGTCACTTTTTCAATTGGTTTGGGAGAAGCAAAAGAGGGTGCACTGGTTCCGAACCTACACCCTGGTTCAGATTATGCACTGGGTCCCATACCATGTAGAAAGCAATGCATATAAAATGACCAAGACGACACTATTATAGTACCTTTGTACTGACATATTGGTACTGTATACTAATATTTTTTATGGTTTGTAAAATGACATCACAAAGTCATTCAGTGGAATTCAATTTAAATAATCTAAATTGGAGACTCTTTTTCTGATTTATAGGTAAAAGCATATTTTGGTTTTAAACCATAACAAATGATACAGCATTAAAGTCCGTTTTATAGAAAACTGTGCTTTATATCAGACCATCTCTTGAGCACAAAAGCTTTAAAAGCTATTCCTAAGGTCCTCGAATAGTCCTCGAATGGGTAATACTCAGTGACAGGATATTATAATAACCATTACAGTCACAAGAGCAGGCAACAAAAAGGAACGATGGGATAGATTAAGGTCTAAATGTATTCAATCTATTCAATGGGCACTGGAATAAAACATGAAAAAGCATTTGATATGTATTTTGTAATATTAGTAGTTACACATGCAACGAGTTTCATTTCATGTGCAATAAAACTTTAATTTCATATTTCTATGAAACTAAATTGACTATATGAAATGTATAGCAACATCAAGTTATTTATTTGATAGTTTTTATCATTTTTGTGCTAAAATGAAGTACACCTGCAGAAAGTTGAACAGCTATACAGCTGCTTGAGACATGAAGAGCATTTTTAATACTGAACCTTGTTGATTACAAAAATGTTTAATTCGTGACCAACCTCTTGATTTATCAGGCAACTTGTACGATAAGTAAATACTGAGAATAACCGCTAAATTAGTCTTACTTGGAAATGAAAAATGTATTTTGGATAATTTGATGCAGAAAGATCACCCCTAGGGAAAAAGTCATTAAAACAGAAAAGGCTGATCTGGGCCTTTTTGAATGTATCCAGCAAGATCTCGGCTGTCTGTTTGGTTAAAAATCGATCAATATTTTTCAATTGAGTTTTTTGATCAGATTTTTCAATCAAAAGGTAGCCATACTTTATATCTGATCGAAAAGTTTCTATTGCTAAAAATCGATCATAAAATATCAATTTTTTACCAGACAGCTGAGATCTCGCGGGATAAACTCGAAAATCCGAGATCAGACTTTTCAAGTTTATCAAATTTCACCCATTTGACAGCTGTTGGAGTGTTAAGAGCTGTAGAGGAGGTAAAAGTCGATCATTTTTAATCAACACTCTATCTGAAACTAAAACAACACTATGATATAAAATTTTAGAACATGTATGGATGATTGCTTAAGAGTCAAATAACTGACAGAAGTACAACTATTAAAACTGATTTCAACTGTATAAAACAATGTTTCGATATATCTACTTGGTCAACATTTCCTCTTAAATATGACTTCAAAGCCACAAATCAGGTTTCCTAGAATTCAATATGTGAATGTATAAAAATAATGACATAAACTTTCCTGTACCTTTAACTAAAATCATTCACAGCTTGAAAAAGTTTAGAGATATTTGACATAGCTCAAAAATATTTAGGCTTGACACCTCTATGTTCCCATTGGTTGATATGAAAAATCATGTATCAAATGTAGTGGGCATTATACATTTTCCAAAATGTTCCTATTGGTTGATATGAAATATGGCTTTACTACCATGTATCGTATGCAGTGGTCATTACACACTTTCGAGAACACTTTTACCTGTTTATCCCCTTCTATAACTAGATGCAGTTTTGCATTGTTTCTAGTAAAGAAGATTTGCATCTAATTCAAATACAATATGGTAAACTATTTTTGTACAGGCTGATAGTATAAGAGAAAGTGCAAACCTGTCTGGAAGGGAATGAGCCAAATGAATATCTGTGGTAATGGTTGTTACTTTGAAGGGGAACTAAATCTCATTTCATCTAGGAGTGATTCTTAAGGGGGGAGGTGGGAGATACTTACTGACCAGGGTTTTTACTCTCCAGAGCTGCCTCCTGCTGTTACTATCATGCCAATCTCTACTGTTGTGTGAAGTTTTTCACTTCCTACTTCCTGTTCAAACTCACTGAGGTGAGCATGCTCAGAAGCAGAATTTTGATGTAAAACTGTCTCTCACCCCTTAATAATCACCCCTAGATAAAACAAGCTCAAGTGTTAATAATTTATATAGATAACATACTATACATTAGTATGCATAGTATCCCATAACACTTATCTGAAGATAAATAGAGTAACGAAGTTTTAACCAAAGTGAAATTCAAGCTTTGATCATGCAATTTTACACTGATCTCTTTAGTAATAACCTACTGCAGTGTCTTGTTATTTCTTCTTCTGAAAACAATTTAAAGCATACTTTGTATTTTACATTAAAAATTACATGGTCATTGTCTTTTAATCCACCTACCCAGTTCTTTACAATGGTTAGATATCAAGGTTTCAAAGCAATATTCCAGGTCAGATTTTATATTTTTCCTGACAGGTATTCAGCGTGAGAAATTAAAAACAAAACATCTAATTATGATGAGTATTTTCATGTTAAAATGACATTACCTTGTGTACGCACTGGATCAGATATTGGACTTGGGTCACTCAGGCCTTCTGCGTTGACACCTCTCACCATAAAGAGATATATTGTGTTTGGTCTTAGACCTTTGACAGTATAAAGTGTAGTCTTCACATGATTAGCCACAGTTTGCCAACTATTGCTGACAGACTGGCTGTAAAAAAACAATGTATGTACATAATGTGATTACCAGACTGAATGCACTTAATGTAAATTTGAAGTATGAATATTAATTTATCACCAGCCTCAGACAGTTGTAGACAAAGGTAGAATTGGTAACATAACAATAGATATAACAATAGATAGAGGCTTGAAGGCTGAAC
Source organism: Pipa parva (assembly GCA_019650415.1). Classification (NCBI taxonomy): domain Eukaryota; kingdom Metazoa; phylum Chordata; class Amphibia; order Anura; family Pipidae; genus Pipa; species Pipa parva. Next base: position 5,052 of record WMED01026390.1, read on the forward strand.
ATTTCTGGTGTATCATCATGTTCATTTTACAGTAAGGTATGTTTAAGTCAGTATTGCCTTTTTGATACGTGTATATTACATTTTGGTGCTAATATGTAACAAATTTATAAAAAGAGCACATGCTGATTTTTACAAGCTCCCTTTGTTTGTCTTGTAAAATAAACACGCACGCTAATGTATAAAACATATTATTAAAATGTCACTTAAACTTCTGCTCTTAAAGGAATTGAAAATTCTGGCTGGGGAAGTCATTCGTTTCTCTGTCCAATTTCTTAAGCGGTTTTACTTGCACGATACAATTTTTTTTATTCATTTAAGATATATATTTTTTTTTTTTTTGCCATCAGTGCTCGCAATCAAATTACAAATGTACTAAATACAGTCATATATATAGGGATTTAAAGCATAGTATATTTTGGTGCCTGTACTTCTATAATGCCCTGCTTATATCTACAAATGCGCATAAATATACAATCCAACTTTGCCTTCTATAAGATTAAACATATTTGTATTCATGAAATGGCTAACAAAATCAACCATTCAAACAATAGCATTTGCTCTCATAATGATGCACAAAATATAAACACAATTTTAATATTAACAATGCACAATGCATTCCACTCAATTAAAAAAAAAAAGAGCGATCGTCAAAATGAGCTTTATTTTTATTTCTTTGCTTCATTTACAGCAAGATGCCATTATGAATTCCAAATCCATCTTAGGTGCAGGCAAATGTCTTCCACAAGGCACCCAACCAGCAATACATGCAACTGTATTCATAAATTAGGTATTTGTCTTTCGTTCTTAGTGATAAGCATTCATCAGTATGTCACTGAAATGTCCGATGGGTACGGAAGTATTAAATAACAATTAACATAATGAGAGTAAGATAGATCAGTGTAGCATCTACCTGATCAAGAAAAGTTTATTTCTATATTAGATTGATGAGCGGCCCTTCTCCTTAATGAACCGTGTGACATTCCTCTGTGCTCTGTTTCTATACTTAAGGTGCAGATATATGTAAGGTTGTAAAATGAATGTGATATAATTACAATGTTACAAAATGTTTGCTTTCCTGTTAATTCTACCCTTTAAAATGAACCTAAAGGATTATAAGAATGTGACAAGAGATGTTATTATTCCGCAGAGAGATGTCATTGTCTATTAATATCAAGTCATTAACAAATATTCTGCATAGAGGAAATAGTATATGAGAACAAAGACCAAAATACGGCCGGAATTTCTTGAGGTGGGGTACACAAGACCATCATATAATATTGTTATTTAAAGCAAGGCTCCAGCTATTTAATCCATTTTGAGATGGTAAACCATGGCAGTTCTGTCAATCAGAACAAAAAAAAAATATTTGAGGGCAGGTTTCGTCAATGGAAATGACATTTTGCTGATAGTTTTCCCTTTTATATATTGACACTTGGGCAAACAGAAATAAAACAGGCAGCTGGTCTCCAAAAAAACACATTTTACGGGTTGAATTAAAATAATAAAATGGAAATGGGCGGAGCAGTTAATGCAACTTGGACTGGGAATATATTGTCACTTGGTTTGTATAAAACCCTTTATGTGTGATGTGTATGTGTGTGTGTTAATTATAACTATTTAAAACCGTTAAAACCATTTCCTGAAAAAGCCAAGTGCAAACCTTTGGGTTAATGTATAGGGATTAGCAAGGATCTGTAGTTAATGCACATTTTGACAGCTTATCTTATGCACCCAGACACAAACAGAAAATTTCTCTGGTCTTTCTAAAAAGACTTCAATAATAGACTATCTCGATGTTCCTATGATGGCAGAATCTGTCAAACAATAAATAGAAGAATCTGTAAGTCATCGGACTGAAAAAAAAAATTATAGTATATAGTACTCGATGTTGACGTGATTTAAATCATACCAGAAATTTATTTGTCTTATATAGTGGACTTTAAACTTTTAATAAAAGTTATTAGTACATATAATATGAGGTATTTACGTACCTGAAAGCTTCAATGATGTACGATGTTACAGGTAAGTTTCCTGGTGATCCCTGCTGCCATGATAGAGTAACACTATTCTTACTGACATCCGTAACCTGAGGTTTTGATGGAGGTCCAGGCAGATCATTTACATCAAAATTCTTGCTGACAATTGCGCCACCAGACTCTGTCAAGACACACAAAAAAAAACCAAAAACTTTTAGCTTCAGTTTGTTCAAAATCTGAGTTTTTCTAGCGAATGTAATGCAAAAACGAATTACCTGTCACTTCCAGAACAGCGCTCCATGTTGTCTCTCCACTTGAACTAGTAGCCACACATGTATAAGTGCCAGAATCAGCAGTCTATGATCACACAATGACCAGTCATATATAAACAAAATGAAATGTAAAAACAGTACAGGCATTGAATTTTACACAGAGCTAATTCAGTTCTGTCTGTTCATGGTTTGGGATAGGTTGAAATGATACAATCTAAAATGAACAGCATTCCTTTTATATCATTTCCAAAACTCAATAATAGCAACCAACTCTGCTTTATGTGTAGTCTAACCTACATTATTACTTGTTATATAGTGCCAACATCTTCCATAGTTCTGTACATGGAAAACACCTGCATGGGCATTAATGAAAATACCTTTGAAGGTTTATCTTTAAAACTGACCTATTTGAACACTTAACTGAAAAACCTAGAAGCTTTTTAAGAAAATAATCACCCTTTTAACATATCTCAGTAATCGAGACCAGTAAATTCTGACTCTGGAGAGCCTATGAATTCAATGTCTTAGCCAGCTTGCTACCTTCAGTGGCCATGAATAATTTGATAAAATACTGATCCAAGTATGTTATGGATGATAGCGTTTGACTTTTATTTTTAATCAAAGCAAGGCTTATATATCAATAAACAAAGTAATTTTGCAAAATAAGCAGTAGCTTGAATTATAACAGAAAAAAAAATCAGTTAGCTTTAATGAGATTTTTCTTTTTTTTATAAATACAGTGAAGACATTTCCTATCAAATTGGACTACTTCGTCTTGCTAAACAGCACAGAAGGTATCTGGAGAAATGAAAGCACTATATCTATGTTAAAAAGAATAGTATGTTCTCAATATACATAATTCAAAATATACTGGTTGAAGAAAAATGTCTGTACAGAGGCCTGTATGCATTCCAGTAGATGGCTTAGGATCACAGACTACTACTTACATTGCTTGTTTTTCCAGCAACTCCAAAGTAACTTGTCTATTCAAGCGCACTATTTAATCCAGATGTACAATAAAAATGCATTAACCTCTGTGGTCTGTGCATGCCTTCCGCATAGTGCAGGAGGCTAAATTGTTTACTCTAGAAATGCTGACATTCACTTTTTTAATAAATTCCATTTCTTCTTAGGAAGTTAATAATTCATTTATGGTCACCATAAATAGTGACAGGCAGCTACTTTTTTATTTAAACAGTTGAATGCAAATAATGGATGTGATTTGATTTATTCAAAGATAAACACATGTATTGCTGTCAAATGTAAATTCACCGTCTTACCTTTAAGGATTTGATTTGTAATGTCCCTTGGTCTAGGATGGATAATCTTGTATCTCTACCGAGAAAGTTAAATCCTTCTTTTAGCCAACTTATAGATGGCATAGGTTCACCAGTAGCCTTGCATTTTAGAAATGCAGTCCCTTCAACTGCTAATGTCTGATTGGCTGGACCTTGCAAGATGATAGGAGGTGGTCTATCTGTCAAAACTTAGAATATATACCAAAACATGATGTATACACAAGGCAAGAATTCATTTTAAAAATACAATTTATAAGTTTCTAGCATTAAATTTATTAGAAACCAAGCACTGTATTAAACCAGCTTGCAGTTAAAATGTATCACGTGTCAACATTACAGCCTTAGCAAATGTTTTCAAATAATCTGTATCATACAAAAACCAAATTACAGACACACATATACCAAATTCTGAATACCTTTGCTTATATTTCTATGAGGGTGAGGAAATATTTTATGATCATGTTTATCTACTACAATTCATTAAATATCTGGTGATAAATGTCAAACTTTCAGAAGGGAAAGACTCAGTTATTTTTATATTTACTTCTGTCAATATTTAATTTTTGGGGGCTACCAACTGACATCTTAACAGGATATGTTTATGAACCTTTTTCTTTCTCTAAAGCTGGAAATGCTGTTTTGCATTCAGTCATTTACTGATATGACAGCCAAACTAAAAATGAAACATTATTAAATTAAGTTGAAAGAAAAACAAATACAATATTCAATTTTGCAGATCTTAATTTATCAAGTGTAATTTTTCGGGTGCTCACATAGTACAAAGAGTATTCAGTTTGTTAGAAAGCAACACAATCATACAAAAATCTGTGTGTTGAAACTAAAAATACTTTAATAGTTAGACTATTTTAGCAAAGTTACCATGCCCTACAATATTGGATAACTGGAGGCAAAAGTGCACACTCATACTTTATTGTCTGTCGGGGAAACATAAATGGGGTTTACTTCTCCTTAGACATATAATTATGCCACTTATCTTCACATTTCACATTTGCTTACCAAGCTACTACAGTAATATTTAATTACTATCTCTCTATCTATCTTGGCTTTTCAAAGCACAATGCATATTATTTATTGCTCCTTTGATACCTCCTCTCTATGCCTAGTGTATATTTTGCAAAGCTTACTGTAGGAAATTACAATTAATAACCTTTCTATTTTTAAACATTTAAAAAGTACATGAGTTACCGTATGTATGTTTGTGTATTTTGATTTGTATTTACACAGTCACAGTGTTCCTTTAATGTGAGAATTATCATAGTATAAGTGATGTGTCTTCAATTGTTCATAGAAAAAGTCTTTCGCTTTCAAACACATTTCTTTCATCACAGCTAACCTTGAACCTAGCCTGCTCCTTTTGATTACAGTAAATCTTCAGAGCGCCATCAAGTGATGTCATTAACAGCTCAGCATTGTCCCCAAGCCAGTGGCCTTTTCTGTTTATTCACAAAAGCTGCCCTTCCATGCCACCGACATATACTTGAAAAATACTATGTATCAGTTATTTGTAAACACCTTTCTTTCTATAACAGATGGTACATTCAATGACGCAATATCCAGGAATTTGTTATAGAGAAGTGCTGCAATAAAATTCAATGCAACACAAAGACCCAAAGCCTATTAGGAAGGTTACAACATTTTTAAATATGTAGGTTTAGCTTTATCTGCTCTGATACTGCTTCAGACACTTGCAAATGCTTTATATTTTCTTCCTACAATTTATTTCTCTTTTTAAGTAACATGCTCATCATTAAGTTAAAAAATATATCTTTATAATTGCAGATATTTGAGGGTGAAAGTTATTAAACTCAGAAAGACCGCTCTGGGTCTTTCCGAGTTTCCCGGGACAAATCTCACATTGTTCTTGCAAGATTTAAGGATTGAGTTTTTTCAAAATTTTCAGTGGAAAGGTAGCCATGCTACTAACGTGTAAAGTATTTGTTCCCTGTTTCACTTTCCCCTTACTGAAGTACTGTGTCATTGGTTCTACTAGATTGGTACTGTCATTTTAACTCCTCATTGATACCAATTGCTCTAAAATTGACTGCTTTATCAGCACTGGTGCGCACTTTCACTCTACAGTACTTTATTTATTTATTATATTAACGTTCTTGCACTTTACTTACTTAGTCTTTGTAGCAATATCACCTATTCTTAATGTCATGTATGTTGGAGAGAAGAGTAACGTAATTTCAATCCTTGTATG
>WMED01026391.1:0-10821 GCA_019650415.1 Pipa parva
CAACTTTTTTGCTTTTGTTTGTTTGGTTGTTTTTGGGACAGCACCCGGGCATATACAGTAATTGTTTAAGGAGGTGTGCTTGGATATTTTGCTGTATATATATATATATATATATATATATATATATATATATATATATATGTATATATATATATATATATTGTTTCTTTGTATATATCACACCTGGTTATACAGTTTGTGAACCTAAAGATAAAAAAAAAAAAAAATACAAGAACTACAAAAGGCTTACATGAAGACCAGAAAGTTAAAGGTATTGAATGACTGAGTTATACAGAAAGGCTGAATAAATTGCAGCTGTTTACCTTAGAAAAGAAGTGCCTTCAAAAGAACATGAAGACGTCTTCAAGGATAGCACAAAGGACACTACATTTTTTAAAGTACAAAAACAGTAGTGAAGATATTCATTTCCTCATTCATCCCATAATCCTTTGTACACGGCACATGTTTCAAGCCAGTAATTCCCTTTAGGATTAGACAATTATAATTGAAACATTTAAGTAAAATACAACACACTTCATTGGTTTGAATCTTGGAACAGGTGACTGCCCCCTTCAGGGCTTACTTCAGGCAAACGATAAAAAGGGTCTGAGGTAAAACATAGACTAAAATATTTTATACTGTCTGTAGTGAAAAAATATTATAATTTCACTTTTACCTTTAATAAACTTGGAAAATCTTGGTTATAGATCATTTTTATAAAGGAACTTTTTATAAAAGGTATTTATTTTTACAAACTTTATACAGTGGCATTTGTAATACATCTACCTAGCAATTACGGAGGTAAATGATTTAATGGTGACTTACCAGATGTTGCTATTCTATTTTACTAAAGAGCCTGCATAATAATTTGAAAATACCAACATAAAAAAATAAATAAACATAAAAATCCCATTGATTCAGGAAAAGTACAAAGCAAAATCCACCTGTTACCTTACTTAACCACTATATTCACCTTATACAGTATAGGGCGAAATTTAATAGAATCAAAAAAATTGATATCCTAATATCAATAATTTCGACCCAATATCTCAATATCAAATAGTAATTTATACAAAATTACAAAACTTATACAAAAATAAATTTGTTTGCCACAATATTTAAAAATCGATACTATGATATAGGATTTTCGATATCGAAAATTCGATTGAGAATTTTCAGTAATTTCCAAATTTTTTAATTGAATTTTTCAATTAAAAAGTCAAAAACAGCCTTTTCGAATCTTTATGTCTTTTTAATTTCCAAAATTGTGTGTATTACTCTATCTTCACATACACACTAACATGCAAAAGTTTGGTTGTTTTTGGAAGAATATAATCACTTTCTTATTAATGCTCTAACTGACTGTTACTGCTTAAAAAGACTGATTTATAATTTACTATTCACGTATAACTGAAAAGCTCCATTTTTAGTTACCGTTTGTCCGGAAGACAATATCATTTTTTAATGTATCTTTATTGAATGGTATTTAAAGAAACAATAGATTTGTCTAGTGGTGGTATTCTGTAGCAGTGAGATCTCATGGGTCACATAAAAGACCCAGTGGATAGGTTATTGTTGGCATGGCGCTCGATGTTCAGCAATGCAAAACTTGCTTATGCATTGCTTTCTATCTGGACAGGTTAATTTGCATTTCTTTTACAAAGAGCGTTGCCTTAAATTGCCCTACCAGCTTAGTTTGTCTCCTGGATCTAAATGAGCACCTTTGTGAAAGCCTTATTTAAACAGATAGTAATATCAGCCCATCAAAATGTGCAAACAGGAACTTATTCTATCAAGCAGTGAAGTCAGTTAAAATGGTAATACAGTTTTGCAGACAGCCTCTTTGATTAAAACAGCTGCCAGGGAAAATGATAACAAAAATACAAGTGATCTATATTGCATTAGAGATAATAGAAAAGTTATTTTTTGCTAAAAAACAGACATTTACCATATGAAAAATGGCAACAATGGTAGCTATGATTACTGGCCATTACTGTAGCAGTAATAATGTTTACTACATTAACAATGCAGGTTACACAACCTCTACATATCTACATATCTAATAATCATAATCTACATAATCTCATAATCTACATATACCCTCATGACATGAGGGTCATGAGGGTATATGTAGATTTCAGTATCATCTACATATAGCTGTAACCCAAAAATACTTGATAACTTTACCAAGACCAGATGTATAAATAGAGATCAGAAGGGGTCCAAGAACAGAACTTTGTTGTACACCAACAGGTAGCAGCTGAGATGAAGAAGTAGAGCCATAGGGACAGTTTTTAAGGAAACTTACTATCATGTATGACTCTAGGGCAAACTATTAATAGTAATTCTTACTTCTAGCTAATTTATTTAACTAAATTAGATCTAGACTATGGCAAAGAGATAGGCAAAGAGATGGAAAATGTCAGTGGAGATTTGTTTGGATTTACTAAGGTGTCCTGCATTTCTACCAAAATATACAGGTTTTTGAAACTTGCACAGTAAACCTACACCGCATTGATTACATTTCCTGCTGATGTAGATATTAAACTAGAAGTAGCACAAATTATAAAAATATAAACAACACCAAGCTTCAGTATCAATATCAGCAAGAAGAAACAAGTATAAATTGCACTGAAGTACGATCGATGAAGACTGCATTATGTATTTCCAATGACATCATTCTACAATGAAATGATAAAAATAAGACTTAGAAAATTTGATAGCACTTAAAGGATTCTAACTCACGCTTTATAAAAGTGCTTTGTTTTTAGTTGATGCAAAATCTATTTGTGGTTCCATTTGCAGGTGTATTTCCTTATGCTCAAAATCAATATTAAGCAATAGATGCATATTTTACTGAGTAATTTATTGCTAATTGTAACTGTTTCACAAAGGATGACCAATGTTAATTCCCTGATACAACATTTGCAAAACCTCTATGTTTGTGCAATACACCAGAGTTTTAAATACATTATTTGCTCATTGCTGGTAATAGCTGATAATAATTATGTGGAAAAAGTTTGAAAATAACATTGCAATATTCCTAAAATGTTGTTATTCAACTGTAAAGTTCCATGAAAAATATTTTAGTGGATATTGTACCCTTTTCTGTACTATATAAGGATATATAAAAATCAAACAGGATTTCATAACCATATAAAATAATGAGGCGAAATGTCACATCAAAACTTTGAAATCTATTTTTTCACTTGGTAAGCATTGTTTATAAATTAGAATTATTCTAAATGTTTTAGTTCTAGTATCATACAGAATTCTTTACTTTAAGTTTGTAGTATTATATTCTAGCTTGTTCATAAAGACAACTTTCATTTCAATCACAATTAGGAATCAGTTTCAGGTAGAAGTCAGTTTTTGTGGATTATTTACTGAATAAAGCGTGTTTAATGGTAGGCAGAGGGGTGCACTGGTAGTTAGAAGTGACTCTTTTTTGAAGATGAAACAGCATGTTTTAAAAGATTTTTAAAGAAAGGAAAAATGCAGTGTTTTAAACGGCTAGTTCTGATGTCAAAACTAACCATTTCTGACATTACAGGAAGCTCTACACAAATTCTACTGCTACTGTGTATTATGTAGAGAATAATGTTCCCCAAATTTCTGTAATTTATGAAGTTGTTAATATCCACCAAAGATTTCCATGACCATATGAAAGCATGATGCCAAAAGCTAAAGTACTTTTATACAGGGCATGGAACTCCTTATAAATAGCAGTAGGAGGTATATTATCTTTTGTAAAACACAGTTTTAGAAAACAAAATAAAATACATTTATACCTTGAAACCTATTTAAGCACTTAACAATACATACATATATAATGATAATGAAAAGTATTTAACTCTATTAAGGTCAGAAATGTAAAACAATTACAGAAAGTAACATTTATAAAAACCTCAGTACAGACGACTGTAACAAGATGTACTATAAGCGCACAAGGACATTGATTTTATCCGATTAATCCAGCAGCTAAAATCTTTCTCCCTGTGGAATGTCCACAGGGATATTTTCAAATCCAGAACAGTAAGGCTACTAATATCCTTATGCTCTGTGCAAAAATGTAGATATTTATTGGAATTTAGATTTGACGTCTGCTACTCCAAAAATAAATAAATCAATAACTGAATCAATAAAACTTGGACCTTCTTCTTTGCTCTAGGGTATATAATGCACAACAAATGTTCTTTTAATTACATCCTAAATCGTTACCAATCACCGGAAAGGCTATGATATCTGTGTGATACCCTACCCTAGCATGCTTAACTGCTAATGGTGTGAAACCATTCCAGTGCATTTCCATCAACCTAAGTCACCAAAAGTTAATTACTTGTCAGTCAGATCTGGGTTGGCATAGTCCTTTTATTGCTTGCACAGATATTTGCAAAACATAAAAGTTTCATTGCACGCATTAAGCAAACCAGGATGTGTGAAATAAAAGAAAGTATAATAAAATGTAAAAGATCCAACTACATATCTAAAAATAAATGCATTATTATTATTTTTGCCACTTTCATATATGGGATACTAACTCCCCACAGAATAACATATAAAAAGTCAGGATTGCTATTCAAAATTAGGGGTCAAGATAGGAATGCATTCATATATGGAAGGAAAAAGTATTACTTGTGTACCACTGAAGATGCAGGAGAAGCAGTATGGAGGCCAAAGGAATCCATGGTTAGGAATTCCCCTTATCAACAGTTGCAGGTCATGTAAAGTTTTGTCAGAAAGAGATGCTGCCATCCTAGTATTTAAGGCTTTGAAGCAGGGTAAATCTGTCAATAATAATTAACATTTTCCCATTTGCCACTTAGAATACATTATTTTACATTATTACTTCATAAGGTAAATCTAAACAAAAAAACACAGTTAAATTGATTTGTTAAAAAAAAAAACACTGCAACTTATAATTATCAAACCCAGTCTTCTATATATTTTTTATAAATAATGCTGTTTTTATCCTTAGCACATGTAGAATCAGTGCTGTAGTATTTCTTTGTGCAACTGAAGATATGTAGTCTTGTAGGATTACTGCTACCCTCTCATCTTTTCTTGGCTTTCTATAAGACCTGTATACAAAAAAGTACTACTGTATATACAAATGCTTCATAATTAAATTACAACATTTTCATTGTTTTCATAAACAGTATACATATATTATACGAGGAATAAGCAAATGACCCCCTTTTTAATGATTGGACCCATTTTAAATATCTGATAAATCAAGTAGATTTTCTAAATTTGGACCCTGCTTAACTTGCACAAACTCCCTGTATGTATTTTATGTTAATGAAAAGCCAATAGTTTCCATCCCCTTTTTTTACTGCCTTCCAGCATATAACTGAGACATAATAAAGTAATTCATTGTTATTATTATTCTAATGTATAATATTTACAATCTGAAAAATTAAGCCATATGAAAGGTAAAATACTCTAAAAAGATTTCATTTATTAGAATACCTAAAAAAACACAATAATTGTAGCCAAGCATTTACGCCTCCCCTCCCGCCGCTGCTCTGTTGCTAAGCAATGATGCATGTGAGAAGAGATTCACCCCCCCAATACTGTCTGACAGGAGATTTGAAAGCCAGTCAGCACAGGCACTCACTGCCGTTTAAGTGTCCAAATTTTAATCTTGTTCAGGTATCCCATGTTGACACCCAACAACATCAACATCATTATAGAATAGGTGCCATATTTTAATATTTTGGATAATAAGATTTTTTAAAAATTATGCATGAGGGTAAAAATGTATGCACTGGTATGTATGTATAATTTTATTTATAAAGCATCACAAACATACGCAGAGCTGTACGTCTTTTCATTTTTTTAAATTGGGAAATATATAGTAATAGAAATGTGTTTTTTTCCATGGATTTAATTCATGAATTAATTTCTTTCCATGGATTTAAATACAATGATAACATCAGTGATGACAGTGTTTTTTAGGTTAGGATGTTCTATTTTATGAACTTCAAAATACTTGACATAATCAATATTTTAGCAGGTCAATTCAGTATTTTAACAAAGAGCACAAGATCCTAGTTTTTCCAAATTATGAAATTGAGTTAAAAAAAAAAGTTAATTTAAGTATAAATCATCACATCTTAGGTTATATAACTGTGTAATTATATATAAAACTATAGTTTGTACAGACACAAATAAAGCAGACAAATTAATTTAAGTGAATTTAAAATGTTAAATATATAAATTCTATCTTGGTATCATTATAGAGTTTAGCATAAAAATGTTTCCTTTGAATGTTTTTAACATAGTTTCATATTTATTTAAATATTTTTCTCCTCAGACTTCATTCTTTATCGTTTGCAGTTTTTAATAATTTAACTTTTTTAAAGTAGTTTCTGCTTCCTGTTTACAACTTTGTTCTTGTTTTCATTTAAATTGTCTTCTGGTTGCTAGGGTTCATTAACTGATCAATCTGTTAATTAATTAAGTACAGAAGGAAAGAGCAATAGTATAGGGTCTGAACAGAAAAATAAGTAATGAAAAAGAATTATAAATAAAAAAATTCAAGCATTAAATTAATTGATTTTTGGCTTCTGAAGGTCACTGATTCTTAACAAACTAAAAGATAAAGCAAAACAGAACCAAGTCAGATAATTAAATATCACAAAAAAATTAATTTGCATACATTTTTAGAGAGCTAGATAGATAGATGCTCCTTCTTAGTTAAAGAGGTTTGTCCCCCTGGAAATCATTTTTAATATATTGTAAACAGCGACAATTTAAGACTGTTTTAGCTAGCCTTTGATTTCTATTTATTGTTTTGTTTTTGGTTGGTGAACGCAAAATCAATTTAGTATAAGGCCTGATTCTTTACTTATAATGTTTTTCAATACATGTATTTTAATTAATAGCCTATCCTATCAATCTTTTAATCTTTACTCAACTCAGTGTCTGCTCTCTAGGTTATTGGACCTTAGCAATCAGAAGTTAATTTGATTAAATTCTACACAAAAATAATTTAAAAAAAGATATAAAATATTAAGATCATCCATAAACAGTTACACTGTGGTCAAGGGTATTACGTGTTGGACCATTGAGTACTGAGAACAAATAAAGGCATTTTGTTTCTAAGCAGGTGGATTTATATCTATAGGTAAGTGGAATGTTTGTTACGTTTAGGTAGATTTCTGTCAACTCTCCTAATTTAGAGCAGTAAACAGCACATTCCCTCTTCTTTGACAAGGTGGGGTACTGGTGTCCCTTTAAAAAATAATTTGTTATAGAACTACACATTTGTGTTAGGGAAAGAGAGATGTGCTAAACATAAGATACTCCCAGATAAGGAAGCTGAGAGGGCCCCATCCAAAACTTTTCATTTTTAAATATTTAAATGACACATATGTATACAAAATGTTACATTTATGTAAACGTCTTTTGACTTTTTGTTAATCTGGCGTATTTAAAGTCTTAAACATTGTCTGTCAATGCTGAAAGTTGTCTATATTATTCCATTCTGAAACCATTTTGGTTGTGTTTTAGCAGTATAATGCTTCCAACATATGAAATTAAGAATTAAATTTGACAACAATTGTTTTGTTGTCAAACATCCAGAATTGAATTGCATTTTTTTTTTCAAATTACTTTCCTCTATAATTTGAGTAAGAGAAAGCAGTGCAAATGATTATTTTGTTGCCATTTTGTAACATTTTCTTTGTTAAGCATCTCCCATATTGGGCATAGTAATTAGAGAAGAATTCACCCTCCTAGTCAAGGTAGAATTCTTTAATTTAATTATTTTCCCAGTTCAAATTTTCTTGAACTGTAATCTGGGGTTACACTAGCAATTCAGATTGCTGTACTTCTCCCAGCAGTAAAAGAGCAGAAATGCACTTGCAAACCCAGCGTCATCAATTTAGAGGAGAATGCTATGAGATGGAAAACTCTTGTTAATCAATACAATAAGATTTGTGAGCAGATTGATGCTCTTTTAAAGAGCAGTAATCCAAATATCTATTGTGGCTACATCCTTGTGGAAAGGTTAACTACCAGTCACATCATTCCATCCATTACTTATTAATTTAAAATTACATAAAACTCTTCCCTATAAATTATAAAATGTTATCTTGAAACCTTCCTTTAGAAACTGCTGTTTTGGCCTTTCTTGTTCACATAACATATATCTCAAGGGGAGTGACATGACCTTCTCTTCCACTAATGTTACAATATTAAGGGGCTGAGTGAATTCTCTAGGCCAAGGTTGGATTGCTGCTGGCTAGACTGAAGAGTCGAAGATACCATCAGTCATAAACCCTGCTAGGGGTATGGTCTTTGCTGCTGGATGTTTACCTAGGTCACTTCCACCCAGCTAGCCACTTATTCATGGCAGCTAGGTAGTAACAGGTAGTGAAAAGCAATAATATAATTATCATACATTAGCATGAACTGATCTTATATAATCCTTCTTTAATTCTGTTAACAGAGTTAAAGGTACTGCCTTGCATCTTCATAGTATATAATAAGACAAAAAAACTGAACTCCATAAGATATCATCACATTTTGTGCTTTTATTAAAAATGTCTAGACAGGTGGAATAAGGATAGGTGAACTCAAAATCTTTATCACCTCTCTAAAATAAATTATATGAAAATACCCCATTTGGGTAGACATTTCTTTGAACATAGACATTGATGTCAAGTTTGCAATGGATGCTTTTGAAGTTAAAGTGAAAATACCCATGAGAGAAGGTTAAATAAATTACTTTTGTAGTGTGATCGGATTAATCCATTACAATGCTCTAAAGTGCTTTTTTAAGATTATAACTGCATGCTGTATAAATGGAATATAATTTGAAGAAATTTAATAAATAAGTATATAATGTATAGTTAACCATAAATCTTTTGTACTATAATTTTTTTATACCATGAAAAGATGTATTGGTGTCTTCTTCAAACAAGCCACTAGGTGACAGTGTTCGTTAGTTACACTAAAAATTTTGGCAAACTGGCTCTGGAATTAGGTAGTTGTTGCCTTAATTATATAATTTCTTTAGATGCAATTAGATTGATGTATTTATGTGTGTGGTTTATATAGCTCTGTAATTGGCACCTGAGGAAGGTTGTGTAGCCTGAAACATGTTGTGCATGGCATCATTTTGAATAAAAAAACAATATGTGAGTATAACACATGAACTTTGGGAGTTTTGTCTTTACATAAAGTAACAGCAAATAGGAGTGAAAACTGGAACAGCATAAATGATAGTTTGAAGCAGGAAATTGGATATGCAGTAGAGCAGGAACAGATGATCTGGAATAGGACCACAGCTAAAACCAGTGAGCCTGCAGGAAACAGGATATGGCTCAGAAACAAATGTGATTAGCTTAATTAGAAAGCAAAGTAATTCAGCTCAATAGCAGCAATACAGCTGAAAGGCTTGAGTAAAGGTAACTCCTTTCTCAGGTAAGGTTAAGTGAAGTTTTAAACAGTGAGATACTTTTGCTACTTGGCTAGTAGGCAGATTCTCCCATCTTGACATGAGATTTTCCACATTTATATATCTTTTTTTGGCAGTATTTATCAACATACAAAATGACGTTTTGTTTCATTTTTAGTTTGACTTTACAGATAACTGTTAAACCTGAAATCAGTTTATTAAAATGTGATATTAAACAACCAAGATATCTGTGTTTCATTACTGTGATTGATTTTGTGATAAAAACTTCGATTCTATCATTTTTTCACAAATGGACAATCAAACAACTGAAGGAAAGTCAGAAGGGGCAACATTCTAATTATTAACAACTGAAAGGAAGTCAGAAGGGGCAACATTCTAATTATTAACAACTGAAAGGAGGTCAGAAGGGGCAACATTCTAATTGTTTTTGATTTTCTTTTTGTTTTCTTAAAATAATGCTGAAATAATTATTGTTAAAAAGAAAAGTGACACCAAAAATTGAAAATGCCTCAAATGCATTTATAGTTACTTTATATTCAGTCTCTGCTTACAGAAATTCTAAATTGCATATAAAATGTAACATAGTTAATTACTTAGATTTAAAAATCTGGGTACTTAGATTTTTGGGGTTACTGGTCCTTTAATGTAAATGTAGTGTTTTTCAGCCATACCATGCTTGAAGAGGAGACCTAAGTAGTCTGGAAAGCTTGTATCTGCCATCTATTCAGTTAGCCAATAAAAGGTATCACCTATACTCTACTTGTCTCTGTAGTGCTGAAAGAAACACTATTGTTTAATATATTTTTTTGTATTGAGCAAATAGCCACCATCCAGTTGTAGTTGTTTCCCTATTAAAAAATATTTAGATCACGTAGGCATCAAATGGTAATGTATTCTACTTACAAAAATAAGCACTGCTTATTAACAAGAAATATTACATATGATGACCAATATTTATTTATCTGCATGTGTTTGACTAGTAATATGCCATATTTGTTTCCTATGCTATAGAAATTGACACACTGCCTAGAATGATAACTGGACCAGTAGCTTTCACTATCCAAAATGATCACAGAACATAAATGAATGCCTGTCTGGTTTCAACAAGCAATACATAATACATGTTTTAAGGAAGAACATTATTATCCTTAATAGGAGTCTGTTGTTTTCAGTAAATATAATTTATCCAGTAAAAATGAAACTCAATAATGGGGCATATTTATTAAAGTCGTATTTCTCATATCTCCAGATATCACCAGATATCGCCATAGATTTAGCGATATTGGATGATATCCCCGTAGCTTATTTATTATTATGCATCAGTAGCACTGCTAGGGGCATATTTACTAAAGTCGATATCCTCTATATCGCTAATATCGCCAGATATCGCC
>WMED01026393.1:0-10821 GCA_019650415.1 Pipa parva
GGGGTACCCAGAAATATTCTGTGAGGGAGGGTGTATAAATTAATGCCCTGTGAGGGGGTACCCAGTAATGTTCTGTGAAGGAGGGTGTAGGAATTAATGCCCTATGAGGGGATACCCAACAATGCTCTGTGGTGGGGGGTATGAAACAGTGTCCTGTCAAGGAGGGTGTTGAGCATTATTGAGTGTGAGATGTGATGAGAGGAAATGTTCTGTGAAGGGTGATGCCGAGTAATGTTGTCTGTAAAGGAGAATGGCAAGCAATGTTCTGTGTATGGAGAGGGATGCCAAGCAATGTTCTGTGTATGGAGAGGGATGCCAAGCAATGTTATGTGGAACTGATTTGTTTATTATGTGCTGGTACATGGTATTTTTCTCCTACTAGATTTGCATAAAGAAATGAGTGCATGAGGCAACAGTAATTTAAAGGAGATTTTATCTGAATACACTGATATTATGCCATCTACTCTTGTAATCATCACAACTTTATGAATGGTATTTACTATTTTCTTCTCTCTTTGAGTTTTAACTGAGATCTGCCTGCTAGTGTCAGCAAACTTAGCAAACAGAATTTGGACTCAATATGATGCTTGACTGATTTTCATTATTGTCATATTATTTTGTTGTTGCTGTTTTTTAATTCTCATTTTATCCCTATTCTTTCTCTGTTGATCTTCTAACTTGGAAGATGGTTATTGCTTTGGTCACTGACCTTGGCAACCATATAACAAATTAAATTGTAGACTCTGGAAAGGTGGACAATAGAAGCAATTGAAATACACCTATTTAAAAAAGATGAACAATTATACATTTCTAAACATAACATCTTATTACAGCATAACGAAATTGAATTTTAGGCGATTTCATTACTGAAAATACCAAAGTCTACAATGCATTATTTCACTTGTATTATGATTGACTAACTCTGACATATACATCACAGACAAATACTACAAACTTCTAATGCATAACGGTATATTTATATAAGTCTCAATTTCTAGTGCTTTACAGTGGATAGTCAATATGTTTCAGTCTACTGTACTATAGTCAATATTATAATACAGCAATGTCTACTGTACTATAGTCAATATTATACTACAGCAATGATCTTCAGCCAATGGCTATTTAGTTACTGCCAAAATATAGTGCCAATGGCTGTCATTCTGATACAAGGAGTTCATCAACAGATGGAGAGCCACAGAATGAATATCATTGTTACATAGCATTCAGTTGTAGGGCATCAACTCATAACAATTTTGAAGACAACTTATTTGAATAGATTTACTCATTCTAATTTCTATAGGCATCTAAAGCCATTAATTTCCATATTGTTCGTTTCTTCCCAACCTGCTTGCTATGAGTGTCTCATGCCGCTACCCTCCGCAGTCTCAAGCAGGTGAACTGAGAGAATGTACAAAAAGCTTAGTACTTGCTGAATCAACTAATCACTTGTAGATTCCCCCTTGTTTAACATACAGTCAGACTTTCCTGTATGGTCTGAAACAGTACTTAATAACCATCTCTAACCATAGAGCAAATCATTGCAGGCATACGTTACTGCTCTCTCCAAGGTGCTGAATGCTGCAATGGTATCTGGATAAACAAAGAATTTTAAGAACCAAACAATGCCCTGATCAGAATGAATTGCTCTTAAAAATAAATGTTGGTAGCAAGACAATAGTGTGGGGCAGCCCTTGATAGTTATTATTATCAATAACACAGAACTTGACTGAAAGCTTTTTTTTTTTCATCATTTATTATTTTATATATTTGTAGCTATTTTTCTACAGACATGATATAATAATGTGCCTAGAATGCAATTGCGCATAGCAAGGCATACAAATCCACAAATAATGATATATAACTAGACTAATTGGATGAATTGTTAAATTGCAAAATGACAAAAGGATAGAAAACAGTCTTGTGTTTAAAGGGTTAAAAATATATTTGTTTCCCAGAAAAGCAGTTATATCGTTGTTCAGTGCATGCAGTCAACTCCAGGGCAAAGAATCAGAAAAAATAAAAAGAATGACAAAATGATGTGATACAAAAGATGTTGATTCTTCAAGCTTCACTTCACTCACAGATAGTCTAGAACACACAGTGTTTTGTAATGAAAAAGCAAACATGTTGAGTGGAAATGAGCTATGCTAGTAAAAGGAATGTATACAATATTCTGCTTAAAAGAAAATGCCATAGGGCTTAAAGCTGGTCATACTGTGCACTCGTCCATTCTTCTGATCATTTGCTCCCTGGATTGTAACTGTAAACTGTCCATGAATCTTCTAAAACAGTGTACAGATTAACGAAGAACCAACCAGTTTAGACATTCTCAGATTTGTAAAAAATCTGAGAAATTCCATATTTTACATCCAATTTCCATTTTTGTTTTGAACACAGCCTTACACATCCACTGGAATCTGGAATGGATCTTGCAATAGTATGGTTACAGGGGAATCTTTCAAATTCTTTTGCTACCTAAACATTAAACAACCACCAAATCTTGGAACCATCACAGTCATACTTTGCTTCCAAACAGAGTGACAATAAAGCTCATCTCAGTAAAATAAAAACCTGCATGTCCCTAAAAACCTAATCTCGCAAGGAGACAAGTTAATTCCAACCAAGGAAGGTATTAAATTTATATGCATGGCTGGCGGCACTGTTAGCAAAACACAATAACAATGCAATTAACATTATACAGAGTAATTTCTCAATGCAATCAAAAGTTTAAAAAAACATTGCATCCCTAACAGCTGAAGGTCCACAAGTAATTAAATATCCTTTAATATACTCATGTAGCAGGGTTCTGCACTTGCAAGAACAACTACAAAGACTTAAAAGCAGACAAACTTCAGCTGTCAGTGATCACAAGGTACAGGTATGTCTATGTGCCTTTCTTAACTGTATCTGGAAACAGCTTTTTCCCTTATATTGCTTCAACTGTCTAACATACAGAGAAGCCCAGGAACAATGGGGGTTATTCACTAAAGCCCGAATAGGTGTGAATTCACCAGATAAAGGCAGTCGCAATAGGCTGCTACTGTCACAGTCGCGTCTTTCTAATGAGAATATTGTCGCAGTCGCGACTTTATTATGGGAAAATTGTTGCAATCTTCATATCAAAAAAACTGTTGCGACTTTACAATGGGGAAATTGTAGCGGATTTGCTATGGGAATCCGCTGTTGGTGAATTCGACAGTCGAATTCGCACCTTAGTGAATAACACCCCTACCCCCCCCAATATATGTCTCCTACTGATGTACCAGGTAAGGAAGTTCAGAGCTGTTACCTAAGCACCACACTGCATGCAGACATCATTTAATGACACTCTTATGAATAAGGAAACAAAGAGGGTTTAGTTTAGTGTTACTTACGGGTTCCATCGAATCTGGTGGCAATTGTATCCAAGAAAGTATTTTGAGGGGCCAGCAGCCCTTTCATGACAGGCATCTTCCCAACACTAACCCATGCAAGCCTGCCTGGGACACTTGCTGGTAAAGGAAGGAGTACAGCACTGCTGGGCTGGGATAGGAAAAGCAAAGAGATGTCTTACATCAACCTCCACAGCCTGACTCCTGATGGGTAAGAGATATCCACATTCCAGGCATGGCTATTTCTTGACAATTGGATTGATAGACAAGAAGGGTTGGGTGAGAGGGGGAGGGAGCTGGAAAAAGTTAAGTCCAAGTCACTACAGCCCAGAAATAGCAGAGCCGAGCCACAGGTGTAAAGGCGCTGGAGATCCTGCTGCCCGGGGCTGTCACTGTCCAGCTCTGTGGTGCTGATTGTGGCTGGGGAAGGAAGATCTCCCCATTCCTAGTCTGCTCCTATTCTTCTCTTCTCTAGCAGATGTGACATCACGTGGTGCGCTGGCGGAGGGGGGGGGGGGGGGGGGGGGGGGGGGGGGGGGGGGGGGGGGGGGGGGGGGGGGGGGGAGGAGTGATATGGAGAGGCAGCTCCCAGGTAACAAGGCTGTATAAGACAAGGGTGGATGGGCAGGGCACAGGCTGCTCCGATGCACCTACATTATATTCCATGTCTGAGAGCTGTAGTAACAAGGTGCAGGCACGGGCAGACGTACACATTGTTAATATGCAGCGCTGGTAGTGATAGTGATAGTGATGATAGTGCATAGCGATAGTGATAGTGATGATAGTGCATAGCGATAGTGATAGTGATAGTGCATAGTGATAGTGATAGTGCATAGTGATAGTGCATAGTGATAGTGATAGTGCATAGTGATAGTGATAGTGATAGTGATAGTGATAGTGATAGTGCATAGTGATAGTGATAGTGCATAGCGATAGTGATAGTGATAGTGAGTGCATAGTGATAGTGCATAGTGATAGTGATAGTGATAGTGCATAGTGAAAGTGCATAGTGAAAGTGCATAGTGATAGTGCATAGTGATAGTGCATAGTGATAGTGATAGTGCATAGTGATAGTGCATAGTGATAGTGATAGTGATAGTGCATAGTGATAGTGATAGTGATAGTGCATAGTGATAGTGCATAGTGATAGTGCAGTGTAGACAGCATGAGTTCCCTCTAGAGAGATACAGAAATAACAATAATATAAATACATCACACACAAGCAGGAGCCTACAATACTGTGTCTGTGCGATCAACACCTTGCCCCTGTCTCCTGAATATTTCTACTCTGGGATATTCTCACTATACATAGGAACAGCAATGTGTACAATGTGTCCAATTTTATTCATGTATCCAGTACCCTCCCAATACATACACAATATTATTTATTATTATGCACAATTCACTTTTATGGTATATTTTTTATTATAACGCACAATTCACTCTTATTACAGTATATTATTATAATGCACAATTTACTATTACAGTATATTATTATAATGCACAATTCACTTTTCCAGTATATTATTTATTATAATGCACAATTCACTTTTAATGTATATTATTTATTATTATGCACAATTCACTTTTAATGTATATTATTTATTATAATGTACAATTCACTTTTACGGTATATTATTTATTATAATGCACAATTCACTTTTACAGTATATTATTTATTATAATGCACAATTCACTTTTATGGTATATTATTTCTTATAATGCATGATTCACTTTTATGGTATATTATTTATTATAATGCATGATTCACTTTTACGGTATATTATTTCTTATAATGCACAATTCACTTTTGTGAGGTCATTCATTGTAGTGTGTTCGGGGGATTTCAACTTATCTCTGTCTTTTAAACCTCTGTATGCTGGAGGATGATGGGAATTATAGTTAAAATACAAGCACAAGAACACAAGTTAAATATCCATGTATAGGTATATTATGTTGAGGATACGTTGTTCTTTTTGTCATATAAATGAAGACTTTTTAGTTCATCTTTTGTTTGCTTAATTTTTTTTTTCATTTATATACTTAAAGGGGTAGTTTGCAGTATAAATAGAAACATGTGTTGCAAATCTAGCTGCCAAATACATTTTCTAATAGAAACACAAAACATAGCTCTTTTAGAAATTCAACTACTCACCTTGCACATAACAAGTATCCTTATTACTGCCTAGGATGCTTCCTACAGTTTCATTCAGCTTTAAAATTACAGGTTGCAGAAGGTAATCATAGAGAGACTGCCAGTCCCCTTTAAAATACTCCATGGTATGGACTCTTTCCAAATGAGTGATGCCAGTCCCCTGAGACATAGTTTGCTTAGTTGTATCCCCTATTGGGGATTGACAATAATATGTTGTCACTTATTCATGTCTGTGGCTGAGTTCAATAATAGTCTGAATTCATTCAGAAACACCAGGATGTAGCTGTGTAGAGTTGCAGTTACCTTAATTTGGATCTTTGCCTTTCAACCTTTTCATTAGTACATTTTATACTAAACTACCAAAACTTTACCCGGTATTCCATATGGAAGCTAAGCAAAGATTTATACATACAGAAGGTAGAATTGCATTGCCTTTTTATTATATGTATTGACATTTGATTAGTCTAGGCTAATATCTGACATGGGATATTGCTAATACAACTGATTGATGCTAAAACTCCTAGATTCTGTTAGAACTCTGCATACAATATTCATATTCAGTGTATAAGTAGCCTTCTTGGTATTGCAGACCAGGTGCATAACCTTACATTTATTTACATTAAAATTCCTCAGACGCTTCTCTTGTACATATCATACTGTGCACATAGATCTTTACCTTATATCTGTATAAGTTTTAGAAACTTTTCATAAATAAGTATGACATTCAGCTAAAGATACAGCCCCCGAGTGGGATCATTAATAATTAGATTAAGAGAATAGGGAGTCATGTACAAATGTTATTGGGTAGGATCAAGAATAAGGCCAAAGACCACCTCTGCAATATGCAGTATTTGAGGGGGGAAGCATGTCTAAAACAGCAAAATGGCTGCCTTGTTTATTAAGTATCATTGAGATGCAGGAGCTCATAACTACTTAATGGTGAGTCCGATCTCACTGCTTTAGCTGTTATTGTGTTCTTATCTATCAGACCTATTGATTTAATAAGGTATTAAGCTAAAGTTTAGTTCTTCTTTAAAATATGTTGTGACCAAACATCAGCATAAGATAGGAACTGTGTGCCATTGAAATTAATGTATAAACAATTATTACAACTAATGATACTTTTCTACAGGGGCAATATCAAAATGCTACAAAAATGGGCAAATTGATGCAAATCATTTCAACTTAATTGGAGGATAAGAATTCACTTTTTGATAAATAAGCTGCTTTAGAGGGAAGCCGGAATATTCTGGTCTGTGGGAGAGGCAAACCTGGATTAAATCTGAGAAAGTAATGGACTATCTATGTAAGCAATCTAGAGTATAGTAAGAGCCTACCCTTGTGCCTGGAGTGGTAAATATTTCCCCATAAAAGGGAAAAGTAGCAAAATGTACAATTTACCCCTGCTGCCATGTAAAGAGACAGTCTTTAAGTAGCAGCAAGATTTGCATTGTGGAAAGAATGGCCTTGACATATTTTTGCTGAGATCTTTTTGTTCCTTGAAACATGTTCATTTGATTTACTGCCAGTTGTGTTTCTTAGCTGCTAAAACGAGTTGGTGTTGATGTTTTTCCCCTCCCAATACTCGGATATACAGTATAAGATGAGTTTATAGTAAAGGGACCATCACCCCAGTTTTCTTAATATTACTATATTTCTAAATTTCTATTTCCTTTCTTTTTTCAGGAAAGCCAGAGAGAACTGTGTTTAACATGTTAGAGAACATAATCACACTTGTTAAATGAGCTGTGGGAACATCATTCATCCCCAAATTTTCGATTTTTTCCATTATCCTATTGCGTATTCAGGAGATCTATAAACTGCACTTTACCATAGTTATGTGATTAAAGTGGGGCAAGTGATGCAAAAAAGCAAAAAGGCCAACCCACCTGGATGTACAATCCCAGTAACAAAAAAAAAATACTCTGTGACCCATTATTCCCAATGTTAAAGTGGGAACAAGAAAGGTTATTGTAAATATGTATATAAAAAGGAGAAAATGTTCAAGTGCCGAAGGCATATTATATTGGGAATATATCACAATTGCCACAAGTCATAAGAAGTGATGCATTCTAATATTTTGTAGCAATTTAATCCCATGGTTGCAAAACTCTAATGGCCCAGTAAATCTGTAGGGTCTAGGAAATTCATCTATTGGGACTAATATTTTCATGAATGTAATAATTGTGTTGTTGTTATAGACAATCATCTTTTCAGAATGGTTATTGGCACTACATTTTTAAATTATTGGTGCACTTAGGGGAACATGAATGGATTTCCAATTCCATGCAATCACTCCTCTGCTTGCAAACAGTATTTGGCTTCAGATAAATAGAAACTCTTGAAAGTAGTCCCGTGAGAAAGTCACTAGTAATGTCAGTTTTTCTGTGTTACATTTTAAGCTCACTTTAAAACATGTTGATGCTTAATCATTTATCACTTTCATTTCTAAATGGCTCTGCAACCACTTGATGAGTGAATGGTTCACTGCAGCCATTATAGGATTTGAAGTATTCCTACACAGGGTAGGAGTTATGAGCTACACCTAGGCATTGCAGATGGGCAATTACACAACAGGGTGCAATGCAGAATGTTGTGATAGTGATTAATTGCTTCTTATCTCTAAACATGAATTTCATATAGACAAGTGTGTTTTTGCAGCACACTATTATGTTAAGTATTGCATATGTTTCAGTAAATATCTCATAGGCAAATTCTGCAATTGGGTCATCCCAGAATATACTTGCTTATATATTATTCATAGTGCATTCCTGCATGTTTAGATGCAACATATAGATACTGTTAACTATTTTTGTATCACAATCTCTGTGATTGCGTTTATTAACATTTTTGCACTTGATCGATACTAAACACCTGAACCACATATGATGGATTATACCACTGATGATGCACTTGCGCTAACACTTTATTTTACAAGTACCATGAGATCATTTATTTGTTATATAGTGTATGCACAATTAGCTAAAAAGCTACGTTTGTATATTAGGAGCAGTTAGTTGAGCAGTGAGAGTTTTCCTTCAGATGAATATCCTGAGTTAATATTATGTAATATAACTGTATGTTACATATGTAAATATCTGCATTTTGTATTAGAATAATACCACTGGAGGAAGCTCCATATTTGGTGGCAAAACGTGTCTGGTCATTTCTTCTTTATGTGCCGTATCTCCTTACATATGGGTGCCTTCATAATAAGTTTTTTGATTGATTGATTGATTGATGGTTTGTGCACTAGGTAGTTAATATATATTTTTTAAAAATAGAATTATTATGAATGTAAGCATTTGTGAGTATTCATTGAATATTACCTTTGTTCACGTGAATGCTCCTGCCAGGCAGTTCCTTTGAACATTGTTATGTATTTGAAAGGAGATAAAATTACTGTTTTTGGGGATAGTAGATAATATTTGATTATTTCAATGTCCATATTTAAAGGTGGATAATTTGATTTACATGCATTTTTAGGTGTTTTAAATTGTTTGTGCAATAAAAAATAAAGTTTATATATCTTCCAATTTTTCTAAAAAAAAAAAGATATGGAGTGCATGCCTGCTTATGGGAGTCTGTTTTTCTTTAAGTGTAATAATATAACTGTATGAAGAGTTTTATTGAGAATTTAGAAGCTGTCTTGAAATTTAAATCACAGTAAGAAACAACAAGATGCCAAAAATTCAGGTGTATTAGACATATTTGATTGACAATATGTTCTAACTTAGCTAACCAAAATGCACTGAAATACAATATATTAGCTTGCTCCAGCATGACTAGAATTGCCTATGTAAATAGCTAAGGTGGTTGTCCAAGTTTTCTAATTTATTTTTGAGTCCATATTAATAGTATCACCATTAAAGAGTTTGTATCTGAGTTTACAATTTACTGTGAATATCTAGAGGAGGAGAAACATGTCTTGCTTGTAAAATGTACTGTATATTGGTTATTTCAAACTTCAAGTAGATAATTTGAGAGAATTAAAAACATTAATTTGGTAAACAATTTAGATGAGCAGCAGGGCCAGTTTTAGCTATGGGCGGTGTGGGCAGCCGCCCAGGGCACAGTGTCTTTGAGGGTGAACGAGTGCCGTTCTAGAGTGCCGGTAGTGGGGGGGGGGGTACGCTGCTGGTGTTGGTCCGGGGGGTGGGGGGGGCGTCAGCTGCTGGTGGTGTTGGTCGGGGGCGGTCTTAGTGGTGGTCGCTCAGGGCGTTAATTTAGCCAGAATCGCCACTGATGAGCAGAAATGGAAGGTTGGAAAGGAGTCATCTGTGGACATTAGGCCTTCTAGAAAATATCCTTAAGGTTTGGGATTTTCTGTCTCTTGTTTTACCAGTGATCTCTTAATAATTGACTTTTTCTTTTGCCTGTTTTCTGAAGATTCCTATTTTTATCCCGTTTCCTCTTTGCTTATCTCTTTTTTCTTCTATGTCCTCCATCTAAATACTGAATAGGATGGTAATGTTAAACTTGGCAATTACTGAATATATACCAACTAATCTTTTTTTTTTAATTATTATTATTTATTTTAAATTAATATAAATCAATATTGTTGACTATATCACAGCTTATCTCATTTTACTTGACGGTTTTTATTATTTTTGTGTAAATATGTTTATCATATTTAAATGTTGAGGGATTGCATTCATTGGAAAGTTGCCAAAGCAATGGAAATTTTCAGAAGATTATTGCCAACGTGCGCATTAGAACATCAAAAAATAATTAACGAAGCTAGTGCACTCAAGTTCTTTAGTTCAAAAAATATCAGATTTTTTTAACAAATAGACTGAACATATTGGTCCAAAAATGGGACCTTATCATAGAAAGTGTATATGTGCTAAATGAATAATTATACACGCTGCTGATTGCTAACCTTTTATACCATATGTTCCAGTTTATCTGCCTAAATAGTAGGTTAGTGTACCTTGGTAAACTTTAGTAAACAAAGTTTACTAATTAAGAAAATTAAGCCAAGTAAAGCAAATAATCTTAGATAACTATTTTCTACTACTACCTTTAAAATTAATTTTAAGGGAAAATACATTTAACTGTGCAATGTTGGTGGGTGCGACTCTGCCAGTGTCTTAGTTCCGCCACACCACTGCGCCAGTAGCTTCCTACAGCAAAACTAACATCTGCTGCCCATTTCATCCTGGTAAAATTATGTTTATTTTTTGTTGGAGGTGACACATGGGGTGGCACTGCTGGGTCTCTGGTGTGATATTTTGTAGAATTTTTGAAAACTCCAGCACTCCTTAGTAGTTAGTGTACAAACTCCTTTATTGT
>WMED01026394.1:0-10821 GCA_019650415.1 Pipa parva
AGTACAATTAAATGCTTGGTGAATGGATTATTCCTTTAACTGTCAGTGTTTTTACTCTTTCTTAAAAGGAGTGTTTGCTTTGACTTCTGTAGTTTCATGGTGGAAGATTTTCTAGTTTATTATTTCATTCATGCTTCAGGACATGTGGGTTATTCACTAAAGTCCGAATTGTTACGTATAGGTGCGAATTCGCCAGATAAAGACAGTCGCAATAGGCTGTTACTAACACAGTCGCAACTTTATTATGGGAAAATTGTCGCGACTTTACAATGGGGAAATTGTAGCAGATTTACTATGGGAATCCACAGTTTTCAAAATTCGACAGTCGAATTTGAACCTTAGTGAATAACCCCCTTTAAAATCTAGCCACCATTTTACTATTCAATTACAAGACTTATATCTTGTGTATCATTTTCCAGAATTCACCTTACTAATACATATGTGTTTTACACATTCATAAATGACATTTCTAATCATATAATCATCTACCCATCATTAAACTGATCATGAAACTATCATGGGTAATGCTTCCTATGTCTTTCTACAGTCTCAAGCACTGAGCTAATTAATCCTTTGGGTTACAATGCTTAAAACAAAATATTTCGTTAATTCCAATAACACAGCAGGTTGTCACCTATTTTTCGTACCAGTACTGTTGCCAGCTCATCCTTTTAGGTAGCCAAAATATCACTCTGTTGTGGGATTATTTATGTGACAAATTAAATGCAGTTTTATATGTTTGTCTAGTAAAAACAAAAGCCTGGCAACCGTTAGTTTGTTGGGTTTTTTTTTTTAGTAATAAAAACAAAAATGACCAATTGTTTTAGTTTTTATACGTTCCATGAATAATTCTAGCATTTTATGAAATATGATGTGGCAAGCGGTTGTAAAAAAATGTTTTATATCTGTCAATATAGATACGGTGCATATTAATCAGTGAAAACTTGCTGAGAAAAAAAAAACAATCCCACGGTGTTATAAAAATTTCCAGCAAAAATGTGAGTGAGAAAACTGGGAGTAAAACAGCAAGAACCAGGGGTGTTGTTCATCCTTGAACCAACTTGTTCTTACAAAGTAAAATAAATAAAACTGCAGGAGGTTTGGCATATATAACAATAGTTAAAGCAATAGCAGAAACAAGCTCGTGTTTAAAAGCACAGGGTACTTCTGTCCTACCGTTCATTTGGCAAACAATGGGTTAATAATGCATATTCCGCTACCATAAAGGGACATCATATGTGGTTTCTATTGTGTTATTGTCACTTACTTTAGTAGCATGAAGGGTTTGTTTTTGTAATATTCAGGACATTACAGTGGGATGGTTAAGGAAGAATAGTCATAAATATCCAATTAGAGATCTGTCCAAAACTAGACTCATTTATTTCAAATTCACTGTTGTTATGAAACCAAAACAACATCTTTTGAGTTTGGTCACTAAGTACCAGAAAGCAGTATTTTTTTATTTTTTTTTTTACAAGTCTCCCGTGGCAAAGACGAATGTTTATTAAATAATGAACATGCTTTCAAGTTCACTTGGATAAATGATGGAAAAGAATAGGATCAGTAATGATGATAACGTCTGTCTAATCTAAGCCTAGCACAGAGATCTTCATGCTTGGCAGGATTGAAGTCTGAACAATGCATCCCCAGGGTAACTCGGAGACAGCATTTGCTTATGATATTCAAACATATTAAGTGAACAGTGAAAGGGGGGAACAAAAAAAGGCATCAACGGAGAAGAGAGGTGGGATGCAACATCATCAGTTCGAAGGGGAGCTAGGGGGGATGGGCTCTAAAGCCTGTAGACACAGTCAGCATCTGGGCTGTCTGAGTCCTCACCCATCAGCTTATATTTTTCTGTGTGCCTGAAGGCAGCCAATCACAAAGCATAGGTAACCAGAGGCAGGCCATGCTGGAGCTCAGCAATTCCTCCTGTCTCTTGCATGTAGGAAACCCTGATCAGACTAGGAAGATTGAGCAAGCAGCATGCAAACCTGCTAAACTTCAACGGCGAATAATACATTTGTAAATCCTCATAAAGCAAGAGATGAAGACAAGGGAGAAAGATCAAAGAACACATGGTAGCAGAGAGCCTTTAAATGGAATGTGCTGATGATTCAGGTAAGCAGTCATTGTGGATTTATACAGTTTAAATACTAAATGTATCATTTATTTAAGTGCAAAACTATGTTGTTGTATTTAACATATTCATGCAGATCAGGGTATAGTTTTTAACTTTTTTTTTTTTAATTATTATTCAGTGATAAATAAAAAAACATGTCTTATTCTCCCGTCTATGCTTGCTTTCTATTGTAAATGAAGATTAAAAAGCCAAGGCTAGTGTAGATGAACACCTGCTGTGAATGTACATGTTGGGAGTTGGTTAAATTCACTAAACACCTTCTGTTTTCCAGCAGCCTGTTGTGAATGTCAATCAAGTGGAAATATTTCTGCAAGATTATAACTGTTGTTCCATTCACTCCTGATAACATTAAAGTTACAGCGATTACATGAATATTGTGTGGCAACAAGTGCTAGAAGGAGGCTGAGAGGAAGCCATCATGTCTCACTGTTTTTGTTCCTTGTCAACAGAATTTGCAGTTGTCAAAACAAACTGGAAGAATGTTGCTTATGCCTTACTGTTGCTTCTGAGTATCTTTGGTGGTACTTGTGGGGCGTGCCCGCCGGTGTGTATTTGTGCAAGTGACATAGTGAGCTGCACTAACAAAAACCTGTCTGTGGTGCCCAAAACACATTTTAAATGCATAAGAAGACTGGATTTAAGCTACAACAAAATTGGGTTTTTGGACCCAGACTGGTTTCCATTTTTGTTTGAGAAACTGGAGACACTGATTTTAAACCACAACACTGTTAGTAGCATCTCTACAGGAAGCTTTTCCACTATTCCAAATGTGAGGTACCTTGATTTGTCTTCAAATAACCTAAGGACACTCAGCAACCCCGTGTTTCAAGAACTTAAAATGTTAGAAGTGCTTTTGCTATACAACAATCAGCTCACACATATTGATTCTGGTGCCTTTGGGGGACTGCACAAATTACAGAAATTGTATCTAAGTGGCAATGGACTGATACAGTTCCCTGTGGATTTAATTGTTGGCAGGGGCAAGCTTACAGAACTTGTGCTGTTGGACATATCTTACAACAAAATGCAATCTGTACCGGTCCAGCAATTAAGCTTAATTCCAGCTAGGGAACTTAGTGTCATATACTTTCATGAGAATCCTTTTATCTGTGATTGTTCTTTAAACTCTATGCTAAATTTTTGGCATCGAAGACACTTCGGCAATGTAGTGGATTTTAAAAATGATTATAACTGTGTATTACCGTCTGATCCTAAAACAAAATTGCCTCTGATCCTGGAGAGCTTTCTGAATTGCTCTGAGAACACTGTGAATGACTCATTCCATGTATTTGGGTTGCTATATGAGGCTCCGGTTGGGGAGAGGTTGCTAGTGCATTGTGACAGTAAAATAATTGACTCCAGTACTCAGTTCTTTTGGGTAAGTCCTGAGAACCGAACGCTCAAACCAGATAGTAAAACTGACCATTTCCATGTTTTCTACAATGGAAGCTTGGAAATTGAAGACGCCCAAATTGCGGATTCTGGTGTGTATTCCTGTGTTGCAACGAACAAGAAAAGACTGATGAATGAAACCATAGACATCAGAATAATTATCAGCAATTTTACAATAAACAAGTCTCATTCACATGAAGCATTCAACACAGCTTTTACTACACTTGCTGCATGTGTAGTCAGCATAGTTTTAGTGCTTCTATACCTTTACCTCACACCCTGCAGGTGCTGGTGTAAATCAAAAAAGAAGAAAAGGAAACCCAATCAAAGTAGTGCCCACTCTTCTATCTTAAGTGCCACGCCGTCACATGATCTCCCAAATGAAAGGAAGTCAAGTACTGGCAAGCGGGTTGTGTTCTTGGAGCCAGTCAAAGAAGCTGAACAAGGACAGAATGGAAAAATTCGACTAATTCCCACAGAGAATCTCACTGCAGAAAGCATCTTAAAAACCAGTCGCTCAAAATCTGACTCTGATTCCATCAGTTCGGTTTTCTCTGACGCTCCCTTCATTGCATCCATTTAGCAATCTGTGTGGCTAATTGCAGTTCCGGTATGTCTATACTTCAGCATCCAAAAGCTATGACTCTCCAAAAGTAAATATCAAAAATAAGATTAATATATTGGACAAAATAACCTGATTTACTGTATAAAAGAAAGGGAAATATATATATATATATATATATAATTTTACTAATTTACAAGTACACCAATAGCATATCCTTTTTATTCAGGAAGAAAATCTATATTCTTTACCCGTCTTTGTTTACTAGATAAAATCCCTTCCGTTGTAGGAAGCGAAGCTTGTAACTCTGGGAATTCTTGTAAGACTACTGCTCATCAACTGAATAATACCTATGTAGAGACAGCCTGTTCTATCTTTCACTATCATTCTGCTAACCTGAAACCTGACAACAATGTATTAGTCATGTTAGAAAGTAAATCATATACTCACTATTATTTAGATAAAGAAACAATTATTTTCATTACATAAGCACACATTATAGACCAATGAATCACAGGTTACTAGCAATGAGAGGACCAGATAAAGTTTTATGTAGAATTGGCACTGTCTTAGATTTAAATATATTATATATTATTTTAGGTAAACAGTAAAATCAAATTACAGTTAGGGCTGCCTTAACTATGTTGTGTCTTGTTCAAGTAGTGAATTCTGTTTTCATATTTGTAGTGTCTTGTTCAAGTACTGAATTCTATTTTCATATTTATTTCCTATCTTTAGGTCTAAGCATATATCATATATATCATAAATCATTTGCTGTGCAAGTGGCTATACTAATGTAAAATTGGCAAAGGTGTACACTTTTCCAAATAATGGGTGTTGACATGCTGCTGGCACTTATATAGATGGTCAGACCAAGCAAAGATTAATACACATATTTAGGTCACTGTCAAATGTAATGACAGTTGGTACAATCTGTCTTTTTTCCTTTGCAGGATTGTTGTTAGTATACAGTAGGGAACACAGAACATTTTTTTCTATGTTTTTTATGTATAAAAAATTAGATCATATATGTATTATGATGATCGTGCAACCATGTTTTCATTACTGTAAATTTTCCACCCTCACCCTGTAATTCAGATACAGCAATTTGCAAACAGCACATATTTCAGTTAGTTTTGCAGCATTGGAAGGATTTGCCCCTGCCTAATGTGTATTGTCATATTTATGAACTACTGGTTAAATAAATTCCAGAGTTATATGATATTAGCTGTAGGGATTTCACTCACTTGCTGCGGTAGTCTTTTCCAATAAATGACTTTCTTAAGAAATAGGGTTTATTTACAGAAAGTCCAAAACGAAACAGAAATGCAGCCAGACTTGGCAAAAAAATAACATAAAGCGAATAACATCAGTTTTCCAGACTTTTCTCACAAACATGAACCTCTTAGTCCATAAATCACACTCCACAGAGTCTCCGTGATCTTTCCACTAACCACACGTCAGCCAGCTAAACACACACTGACAGAGAGACTCTGTCCTAACTAACTTGTGCTTCTTTTAAAGCTTGCACAGGTGCTCTAAATTAGCAAAACCAGAGATGGAGTGCAGGAGTGACCTTCCCACCCAAAACACTTCAGCCACTCCTAAACCCTGGGCCCAAATTCCAGTTTAAGAAAACTACTGACAGTTTAACCCTGTCAGTCTCTAGTATTCCCAGGGTTTTTATGCCAGAGTTGACAGGAGTCTAAACGGCACATACACTCCCTCTCTTACTTTTCCATAGACCTGTTCACATAGCACACATAAAA
Source organism: Pipa parva (assembly GCA_019650415.1). Classification (NCBI taxonomy): domain Eukaryota; kingdom Metazoa; phylum Chordata; class Amphibia; order Anura; family Pipidae; genus Pipa; species Pipa parva. Next base: position 5,867 of record WMED01026394.1, read on the forward strand.
ACATGTAAAGTCTATACATATGAATGTTTTTTTTTTCCAATGAAGTCCCATATGGAACACAGGAAAGGTGAAATGGCATAGTTGCTATTATAATTTTTCAGTATTACTATACAGCCAGATGTAGTTTCCATCCATTTAAATGCATTTATAGTTAATTATTTCCAAATATTTAATGAATTTTGTTTTTTTTTTAAAAAGTACTGTAATGTACGCTGCATCATGACATGTGGAAAGATAATACAAGTGTTTATATTGTTACAGTAGACTGTAAGACATGAAACTAGAATGTTCAGTAGGAAATATGTTAGCAAATAAATTAAACAGTTGCTCTAACTATTGCTAATATTGTATCTCTGGCTGACGCTTTCTTGTGGCACCATTTTTCAAATTATTTTCTTAACCTGTCCTTAATTGTTTCTGCAATATATTAATTTATACAAACAACATGGTGATAGTTGTACAGAACCATCCCATAATTAATTTATTTTAACAAGGTCACCATTGCCCAAAAAAATGAAAATGCCTGTTTGGTTTGTTTCCTGGTGAAAAAAAAAATGTCTGCAGTTCCCCAAGTAAAAAGTAATACATAGCTATAGAAAATCGAACATTTTTAGAGGTGTTCCTTTGCTGGTGATAGGGTCCTGTAAAGTAAAGCTTACATAGAGAATGACTACAGATACCATGTTTCCTCAAAAATAAGACAGTGTCTTATATTAGTCTTTGCTCCTAAAGACGCACTAGGTCATATTTTTGGGAGAAGGCTTATTTTTGGGACACGGTACTGGTACGGTATATTTCCAGTACTTTACTGCAGCTAGGGCTTATTTTTGGGACACAGTACTGGTACGGTATATTTCCAGTACTTTACTGCAGCTAGGGCTTATTTTTGGGACACGGTACTGGTACGGTATATTTCCAGTACTTTACTGCAGCTAGGTCTTATTTTTGGGACACGGTACTGGTACGGTCTATTTCCAGTACTTTACTGCAGCTAGGTATTATTTATGGGACACGGTACTGGTACGGTATATTTCCAGTACATTACTGCAGCTAGGGCTTATTTTTGGGACACGGTACTGGTACAGTATATTTCCAGTACTTTACTGCAGCTAGGTCTTATTTTTGGGATATGGTACTGGTACGGTATATTTCTCGTGCTTTATGGCAGCTAGGTCTTATTTTCAGGGGAGGCCTTATATTTCTAAGCTTGGAATACATTGCACTAGGCCTTATTTTCAGGGAAACGGGATATGAAAACTTTAATGGTCCCTCTAATTCTTGCAAGCATATTTTTCACAAACATTGCTAAGAAGATCTAAAGCCTGATTAAAAGGTTGAAGTTTTACTAGGGGTGGGAGGAGAAGGCGGAAGCCCAAGGAACTAGGATCCAGGGGGCACTGCTTGGTCACCCACCAGCTCTGTCACTGTCCAGCTGCCAATTCAACCACTGTGCACATGCCTGAAGCTGGGGGTCAGGTGAATGAATGGGTAGGTAGGTTTACTGGAGTGGGTGGATGAGGAGCTTGGATACTGCAAAGACTGTGACCCTGGGTGTTATTTAGTTATTAAATGGTCCTGATAATAGAACATACTATCCAGTTTAGAGATGATCTACCTTTAAAACTATGGGACTATTTATAAAAGTGAAAACAATTTTTTGACTAGTTTACAATGGAGAAACAGCCTATTTTTATTGATATCACAGTTTCTGCCTATTTAAAAAGCTGTTCAAAGCAAATTTTATTGCCCCAAAGTATTTTTTAAACATTATTTCCTATGGAGTAGGTCCTGTCACTTAACCACAGTCAAAGGAGATTTCCTGTGGAATAAAGGGTATTGATTAGCAATCTGTAGTGGAAGGTGAACATAACTGGAAAACACTGAAAAATCGATATTTATTTATCACAATTTCTTTTGACAGAGATTTTTTTCATGAACCCTGTATAAATCTGCAGATTCAAAGTACAGTGAAATGGAGATGGATGTCAAAATAAAACGAAAAGCTCGAAATGGTGTTTAGAAATTTCCCACTATTTGTCTGTTCCCCCAAAGTTGTCAGTGCAGGCTGATAGCTTTATTCTCTTGCTTAAAGTGCACCTGTCACCTCAAAACTCTAATACTAATAGGTTGTACTAATGAAATAAACGTTTTTGTAAACATATATATATTTAAAAAATGTACCTTTAAACAGCTTTTCTCTCTATCATCTTCCGTCAGCCTGACTTTTCTTTCCTGAGTCGGATTGGGCGGGGCTAAATTATTATTGACATTATGGGGGTTATTCACTAAGGTAGGAATTCGACTGTTGAATTCGCAGAGGATTCCCATAGCAAATCTGAGACAATTTCCCCATTGTAAAGTCGTGACAATTTTTTAATGTTATTATTGTGACAATTTTCCCATAATAAAGTCGCGACTGTGACAATATTCTCATTATACAAATGTGACTGCGACAGTACGCAGCCTATTGCAACTGTCTTTATCTGGAGAATTCGCACCTATACGCAACAATTCAGACTTTAGTGAATAACACTATAGCTCCTCCAATCACATCCCCTAAATCACAATCTAGCAGGGATCTGATTGGAGGAGCTATAATGTTGTTAAATTTAGCCCCACCCACATGACTCAGAAAATGCTGGCTAACAGGGAAGATGAAAGAGACGGACATTGTAGAAAGATGCAATTCAACCTTCTTTCCTTGGTTACTTGCTCAGTACATGCTCAGTTTACATTTCTTATGGACTTAAGTAAAATATTCTAGTTAGAAATACAGGTTAAGAATGTCAAAATAACTCTGCCAAGTAAAGGATTAAACATGTGTGTGTTAATGTTTGGTCCCCTTTTAGGGTTTTATTCTATAAAGCAGTGATGGTCAACCTTTTAAGCTCGGTGTGTCAAAATTTGTCAAAAAATCGAGCATAACTCGGGTGGTGTGTCACTTTGAAAAAAATCCATAATATTTTAAAGGCAGGGCAATTATCCTACTGAGAGCGTGGCACAAACAGCGCCATGATGTGTATCAGCAAAAATGTCTTGACGTGTCACCTCTGACCCATGTGTCATAGGTTAGCCATCACTGCTCTAAAGTCTGAATTGTCTCGTAAAGGTGTGAATTTGCCAGCTAAAGACAGTCGCAACAGACTGACACTGTTGCAGTCGCAGGTTTATAACAAGAATATTGTCGCAGTTGCGACTTTACTGTGGAAATATTGTCGCAAATTTAAAATTGTCACAATCGCGACTTTAGGATGGAAAAATTGTCACAGTCGCGACTTTACGATGGGAAAATTGTCACAGTCGCAACTTTACGATGGGAAAATTGTCACAGTCGCGACTTTACGAGGGGAAAATTGTCACAGTCGCGACTTTACGATGGGAAAATTGTCACAGTTGCAGATTTGCTATGGGGAATCCGCTGTTTGAGAATTCGACAGTCTAATTCGGACTTTAGAGAATTACACCCCCCCCCACACACACACACACACACACACACACACTCTTTACGGAAACTTTGATTACACTTTTAAGAGAGGATACAAAGAAATAGGTGTTGAAGCATTTAAATCACCATTGTGGTACTTTGTTCAGTAAATTTATTGCAAATGGGGGAAATATACTTTTATTTATGAGTAGCTATTATCTGCAGCTATTTTCTCGGTGTCACTATAACAGATTATGTGTGTACATTACATTCCTGGTGTATATGTGTAGAAGCTGCTATATTATTTACCCCATCTATAAGAAATTTAAGCATTCTCCATACAACACAACATTTTCCCTAATAGTAGTATGTGGTACCGCTGTTTTATTGAATGTATCTGCCTGGGCAAATCAAATTGCTCTCAGTAGCAATACAAGTAAAGCAGATGATTAATGATCTGAGCTCAAATCAGATTCTGCGCTCCATGTATTTATTGTTTCTTTAAGGGAAAGTAAAGGGGGATCATCTGTACTTTTACATAGGTTTTTTTTTTCATTAAAAAAGTGATTTGATTTTCCATTTCATTACTAGAATTAAGATTTTAGAATGACATATTTGAGAGACTGCACCTTTGCAAGTTATAATACTATACGGTAATGCCACAATTAGGTTGTTTTGTTTTTTTTTTTTATACTAAATATAAACAATGTCCTGATGAACCGGTATATAACCAAGTGTTAACTTAGAGCCAACCTCATGAGTCCATCTATAAAAATAACTGAATGGCACGGTATTTTGGAAACTGGGTTGCTTGTGAGTCAAAAAGCTGTCAAGAGGACCTAATGCTCAGAAATCTTTAAATTGAGTTAGGAAGAAAGGGGGGGGGGGGGGGAAGGATAACATTTTTTACATGATTCAGTATCTACAATGACTGAAATATAACCAATACATTAATTATGAATTCTAACAGCATAAAACATAGTTTATAAGGCTGAAAAAAAGACTAATTTGTTCATCTTAGTCTATTTTCCTGCAATGTTGATCCAGGGGAAGGAAAAAAACTCATGAAGAAAGAGCCAATTATCCTCATTGTAGGGAAAAAATTCCTTCCCGACTTTAATATGCAATCAGTGTAATCTCTGACTTGCAGTTATCTAGTAGCCATAACTTGAAATGTTCTTGCACTTTTGTGTGACTAGTCAAATGACTGGGGAGCAGGTATCTGTAGCATGTTTTAGCCAGTGATACTCTTAAGTATAGCAGTAACCACCCCTTTAACTCCCAAACAGGCAGTTAGGCAGCAATTTCCTTTAAGGACAATTCTTGTAACAGTTAATGTTGAGAAAAAGTCAGAACAAAATAAACAGTTATTTTACTCACAACACCGATACCAATGCTCTGGTCTCCTCTTAGCAGTGTCTGATACTGGAAACTGCAGTCTTTAACCAGCAGCAGCCTTTGGTCTCTCTGTACAGGAACACAGCAGCACAGCATAGGGCCCCAGCAGTACCACAGGAACACAGCAGCACAG
>WMED01026395.1:0-10821 GCA_019650415.1 Pipa parva
ACTGGCGCAGTCGCCCAAACTGTTCGCACTACTTCGGACAATGGTGAATTCCCCCCCATGACTACGACTGTCTATGTATATTCCTTTGATTCAGCCATGGAACCCCTGCCCCATCTGTCCCATCTTTGCCCTCCATACTAGGAAATGGAATTTGCATTAAATAATGTGGAAAGCACAGTATAAGTATACTGAAACAAAAACAATTATATACAGTATATTGTCATAATATCTGTTAATCATCTTTTTTTTAAATAGTATTTATTCAGTAAAGAGTTTAAGATTGTTATTTTATTGGTTATTAATGAAATCTTTCTTATTTTTGCCTTGACGTGTAAAAACAGCTGCGTGAAATGAATCTCTCAGCTTTCTGTTACTATATGCAGGGTACAAAGAAAGGAAACAAACAACACTAAAGTAATTGCTGTAGGTAACAACTAAAAACCCACGCGTCCCACCAGTCACATGTATAAACTCATAACATAAAGGATACCAGGTTGTTTCGGTAAAGTGAAGTAGCGATGCTACAGTTTATTCATGTGCCATTCATGGAGTAAGGGCAGGGTATGTCTTTCATTATGTGTATCGCCTAGAAAGAGACATTCAGAAGCATTAGTTTTACAAAATTCTTTAATTTATAAAATGGCATGTGGGAAAAATGATCCTCTGTTTACAAACACACTTTAAAAGGACATATTTATTAAACTGTGATACTATTAATGTTCTGTTTTTGCCATTTACACCAAAGTACATTAGAGTTATAACCTCATTACTGGTAAAGCATGCCTTAGCAAAACCATAAGCAGGTCTGAGTGAAACATTCAGTGTGTTACGTGTTGCATTCCAGTATTTGGCAAGATACAAAATGCAGTAGGAAAGCCATGCTATAACCAATATCAGCTTGTTTGTGGGCAAAATTGCCTGGCTTTGCCATGAGACATTTTGTTTTCACTTCTAGCAAATGCAAAATGTTTGACAACTTTTTTCCTTTAGTAAATATGACCTTTTAATGCCATTGTGAAAAAGGTCATATCTGATCTTTGTCTCTTGTCTTCTCCAGTGATTTAAAGTGAGATTTATACCTGGTTTCTAAAGTCCTACAGCAAATGTATTTTACAGATCACAAGAACTTTTATTATAGAATCAAAACAAAAGTAATAATTAGAGTGATTTGCAATATACATTGTTTCTCTTTTTTTTTTTTTCAATATTAATTTTAATTGGTTTCTCTGTTGTCAGGGTTTGAAACTGCAAGATCATTGGCTCTACATGGTGCACATGTTATTTTGGCTTGCAGAGATTTGCAGAAAGCAGATGAAGCCAAGTGTAAAATAACAGAAGAATGGGTAAGTCATCTTCTTTTTCCTATCACATGTACATTTACAAGGCTTTTAGATGGTAAAGCTGGTTATTTACACTCCCATGTAAAATCCTTAATCCCTTCAATGAAATTTTTGTGGGTTATGAAAGACAACAGGTGCTCTAAATAAATTGCCCTGGTAATATCCGCTCAGGGTGGATTAGAGGTACCAACCAATACTGTAAAACAGGCCATAAAGAACAATTATTGGCCTTGGCAGCCTTTCACCCATTACTACCTGCTCTTGCCTTGGAAAAAACTCCATTTTCATTTCCATTTTAATTCATACCTATGATATGAACCCATACAACTGAATTTGCCCCTTTTACAGTAAAACACGTTTTTTTGTATTTGGTGTAAATGTGCTGTAGAGTAATCCCTAAACGTTATACAAACCTTTAAGGCCACTTTCCTTGCTAATCCCAGTTTCATTCCACTTGTGCCATCAGAATTATCTGGAATTAGAAGGTGGTTTAGGACTTGTAGATTTAAAATCTTGTCAGCCTTATAATAAATTATAATGAGCCTTATATATACATTATAATGAGCCTTATAATGCCATGCAGGCAAAATGCTACCCTCTTGCCCCTTCATAAAAAAAATACACGATTCTTTACTTTCCACCCACATAGTCCAGTTTTAAAGGTGAGCTCAGTATATATCCAACCTGCCTCCTATAAACTGCATGCCCTACTCACTAAAGAAATATTAATCACCTAGATTTTCTTTTCTGTTTGCTTAAATGTGACGTAAATGTGCAGGTGCCCCAATGGAGGACTATGTAATGCAGAAATGAAACAGTAACTCTGTGAATGAATAAATTCCTACCCATACACATTAAATAAAAGGAAACTGATCATACTTCTTTTTGATCATCCATGCCATAGTTTTGCAGAAGCAATTGTATGTTATCAAAGGACAGTTTTAACAATAAGGGGAAGGTCTGAGAATACAAACTGATATTGGTCAACATTTAAAAGGTCTCAATCTAACCCCATGTTTTATGACCCACTACCTAACATAGGCACACTTCATACAACATGGTCACAGCTAACTGATTTCTGGTCCTGAGACACTTCCCAGCTCTGCCAATTAAGTGATTATTTTTGAAGCCATTCCATATTTATCAGTCCACTGTGCAGTATATTAGCTTGCATTATTTTCCATTTGTACCATTTTCTATGTTCTGACTGTTTAAATATCATGTGCTGTTATTAAGTTGCTCATTTTGTTACCTTTCCTGACCAAGGATCCTCCGAGCCCTGAGAGCTTACACTGTTTTCTGGTCGCCCAATAAATGTATTATTTCATGTCTTTTTCTCATTAAAGTATCTAACTGCTTTACTTTTCTATATTCCTAGCTGGTAGTTTGCTGTTTATTTGGTTCTGTACTTCTTTTTAGCGTACACAAATGATTATTGATTGCCATTTGTGCTACTGTGAAGTATTGTAATATTGTGTGTTTAAGATCACTTAGTTAGGATAAAACTGTTGGCTTAGGCTTGTTTTATGCTCTTTTTTTTTTTTTTTCCAAAACGGAAAGCGAATTGCTACTGTCTGGCAAGGCAAAATGTACAAAGCTCCTTGTAAGAAGTAGGTTTCTGACATATCACAAAACACATACACACTGATTTCCAGCTGTATGTGATTGCAGGTTCCCTTCAATACATCCAGGCTCTGCAAAACTTTACAATTTACCAATATGAAGAGTATTGGCTGAAAAAAGGAACAGCAGCCTGGCATACAGGAGAAAGGCTTTTGCTTTATCTTTGTAATGACTTTGTTGTTGTTTATTGAGAGGGGCTAATTAACTTTGATTATTGCACTAATATTATGGCACTTTGACAGTGCCTCAGATTTATGAGTCTGAGAAAATAAACAAATGAAATGCAGGTGCTGGAGCAGAAAGAATAAGTTATTACTGAACTTTGATTACTTGCTCTGTATAGCCAGGAGAGAATTAGTTGATTAATTACAGGATGCCTGGAATTTACATTATACTTTTATGTAAAAGAAAAAAAATATTGGTTCGGGGCTGTTAGAAAATGAACATCTGGGTACATTTGACTGCTATATCTTGATATATCTTTATTTAACAGTGATCATAGAAATCACATCAGGAGTAAAGAGTACAAATATCGCACCAGTACAAATATCGTACCAGTACAAATATTGCACCAGTACAAGACAAGTAACATTGAAACATTGCCAGAGCCTAATATGTTTTTTTTTTTTTTTTTTTTTTTTTAAGTAATACATTTCTTTGTTTTGAAAGTGCTATGAAAAACATGTATATTTTCTGTGTGTGTGTATGTATATATGTATGTATATATATATATAATTATATAGTATATTGAAATATACCGGTATACGTGAAATGATATATTTAGAGGCGTTACTGTAATGCTTCCATTTTCCAGATGTGCTGATTAAATGTTCCGTTGACCTGCACTTAACTGTACAGTCAAAATGCAAATTCCAGTTAGATGCAAGCAAAGATTACAATATAAACATAACTGTATTAGTTACAATGCAAAATGATTTATATTTCTAAGAGCTTACAACTGCCAAAGCTAATGTCATTGTTCATATACATATACTTGATCATAATGGGAGATTGGTTTTCCTTTGACTGTATACATCCCATTCAGGACTGTCAGAGTTCAGTGCCAGTCATCCTCAATCTGGGTAAAGAGACCAACGGCCCTGTTATTCACCATATTTTGTCATTCTGGCTTTGTCAGGTGGTTGCAGGCATACAGTCTGAAGCTTAAATATCTCCAGTGGTTAATCAGATGGTCAGACAATGGAGAGCATATCCTCAGCTTGGTCAGTTACTATGGCTTTTTCAAAGCAAGACAAAGGGGGTGTGACAATACTAGCCAATTGTTTCCATGTGTCTGATGTATTATTTGGCCTGCTCTATACATATTCCTATTTACATTGTACACATTGGCTTCACACCAGTCAATGTATTAACTGTAGTCTAACTCAAACTATTAATGTATACAAATTTTCATTTGCAACTTAATTTACTCCAAAAATAGGAGAATGTTATTTCTGTCAACTCCTCAGTTCGATAGATATGGCTGTATATCCTATGCAGAGTTTCAAAGTATATATATTGCGTTAGTGAATCACTGGGATTACCTTGGTCTGTTCTTTCTTGTAGTTGTAACCAGATAAAGAAAAAGCTTCAGTGTCAGACTCTATGAAAGGAATGCTAAAAACTTTGGAGGTTTTAAACATATAGGAGGAAATGTATGAAGTGGCATTAACTTAGAAAAATGAAAATGAGCAATTTATGTCCCTTTATTAAACAATATATCATTCACTTTGCGTCCATTTTGCACCAGCTGTGTCTGTTTTTTTGTTTTTTTTGTAATAATCTGTGTTTAAGATCAGGCGGAACTGATATACGAAGGTTTGAATGATTTTAAAACCTATCATAAGAAGTAAAATGAATGCCTGCTTGAACCCTGGTATTAGGGAAATCAGTTAAACATTTGTGAAATAATGTTGGCAATTCCTAGTTTGCGTCTTTTTTTTTTTTTTTTTTTTAAACTAGTAACTACCCTGTTCCCCAGACAATAAAACCTAGTGCAAATTTTTCCAAGCTTAGAAATATAAGGCTTCCTTTGAAAATAAGACTTAACTGCAGTAAAGTATGAGAAATATACCGTACGGTACAGAGTTTCCTCGAAAATAAATATAACAATAAGAAGTGGTTCAATCTCATTATTCAGTATAAATCAGCACGCCAGTGGTAATAGCTGTGTGCTCTGGAGACAGAGCGGACTCATCCAATAGGTTAACTTGTAAAACATAATTTCTCTGGCACTCCGGCTGTATAAAATTCACTTTTATTGTTTCATTCAACTCTGGATCCAAAAAATAGCATGGCAACACATGTTTAATGAAACATGAAAAAACACGCTTAGTCATAGGTCCTTGTAAACAAGACATCCCCTGAAAATAAGACCTAGCCCATCTTTAGGAGCAAAAATTAATTTCAGGGAAACACGGTAGTTTGTGTAAAAAAAAAAAAAAAAAGTTGTCAAAATGTTAGCAATTACGTTTGTGTGTGTGTGTATATATATATTATGCTAACATTTATCTAATATTTGGTCATAAATGGAAATTGCTAACATTTTTTACACAATCTAATAATTAGTGTAAAAAAGGATGCAAGTTGATAACATTTTTATGCAAAAATGTAAGTTATTATTAGGCGCACTTTTAATGGTAAATAACTGTTCATTTTTTAGCGCCTGTTTCTCATTGTAATAACACCACTTGATTCGTTTCCCACTTAGAGGTTTTAGGTAAGTTAGGGATCCGATCCTAATGTGTAGATGAAAGTGGGGAAATTTTGAAAGAGATATTATTTAAATGTTTTTGTAATTAATAATTCATATGGCAGGATATTTTAAACAGAAGGATGTCTCTTTTGCATGAATCATCTTTTAAGGCTACTGATTCTTCAGTTTCATCTGTTGCAAATGTCAGTTTTAAGATCATTACAGCCTTTTTGATTAGTTTCACTGTTAATTTTCATTTCCCTGCATTCTCTGATTTTCCTGATCTATAAAGGATCGGTAAATTTTTTTCTACCATGAATATAAATTGTTTTTACCAGTCATCAATACATCACAAAAACAAAGACCTTGTGAGGAGTTTAACTTACCTGTCCCACTTGCTCCAGCGCCATTCTCCTTGCAGCGCTGGGCGCACCGCCTCTTCTCTGCGGCACTCACGTCACGTGTGCATGCTGACTTCACGGAGACACGCGTCGTGGTCACGCGCTTATGATGCAGCTCGACGCAGTTACGTGACAGGCTCCCTTACTATATAGAGGAGCCTGTCAGTAGTACCAGTACCTGAATATAGGACTCCTGTAGGTGCTCCTGGGTGTAAACTCCTAGTTTGACCTGTTTCTTCTTCCTGACTACGCTTGTTTGCTGCCTACCCTGACCCTGTGCTTGGATTCAGACTACTCTCATTTGGAGCCTCCCCTGACCCTGTGCTTGGATTCAGACTACTCTCATTTGGAGCCTCCCCTGACCCTGTGCTTAGACTCTGACTACGCTCGTTTGCTACCTACCCTGACCCTTTGCTTGGACTCTGACTATGCTAGTTTGCTGCCTGTCCTGAACTGCTGATTTTCACTGACCTTGCTCCACCTGTTCATTGTCTGGCTACAGCTCTAGGGGCTTCGACCAGGGTTATCATGTAGCTAAGCCCTAACCTCCTAGCGCGGGCTCTAGTTGAATACCAGGGTAGCATTAGACGCTGCACCTTAGGGTCTGTATGTCATTGCCAGCTATAATCCATCGTGCTGCTACCTCCTTCTCCTCTCAATAAGTCAGTACCACCCCTTACAGACCTCTATAGCAGAGGAAAATCTCATTTAGATTTAACATCCATGAAAACAGGCATAACACCCTGGACCTAATATTTTCCAAACCTCACACTCCAGAATCTGATACAAGCCACCATAACATCTAACAAAGCCTTGATCTCCACAATGTGTTATGACTTAACATATAAAATCCTTCATTGGACCTATCTAACTGCTAGGTTCCATCTGGGCTTCTTACTAACATCGTTAAGCCCCAAAGGTTGAACCTCAGGTGCAGATTTATGCCACTGCTTATGGTCCTGCCCACTAACACAACAGATGTGGACATAAAAATCATCAATATTCCCAGGATAAACTTAATCTACAAGTAGACCCTACTCCAGAATGGGGAATTTTTGGAATATACACTTCTAATCAGAAACACCTGTCCATTATTAGCCAAAATTGCTGCAATAAAGAAAGCTGTTCTAATCCATTGGTTTCAAACAACAGCAACCCCCCCCCCCCCCCCCCCCCCAAACAGAGACTGTTTATAATTAAATTAAATTCCTGTTCAAAATGGACTAGATATACTCCAGAACAGGGGTCAGTAACCTTTTGGCCTGGGAGAGCTATATCCGTGTGGCTCTGCTCAGCACTTTTGAACCCAGAGCCGCTGACATCACGTGTGGTGTCACATAGGCGACTTCAGTGGCTCCGGATTGGCTCAAAACCCGGAAGTCAGTGACGTCAGTGGCTCCGGATTGGCTAGCAACCCAGAAGTGCTGAGAGAGCTTTGTCTCTACAGCACTTGTTGATGAGTAGCTGACAGACTGTAACGAGCGGTGCTTGCATTTGAACACCACTCGTTACAGTCAAAGAGCCAGATGAGGCCATCAAAAGAGCCACATCTGGCTTGAGAGCGATAGGTTGCCGACCCCTGCTTCAGAATTTTGATGGAAGAAAATGTAAAGAACTTTTTCCTAGTTTGGAATCCATACATTTTCACTACCCAGAAGAACACAACTTCAGATAAAATCACAATTTCAGTATACTTCATCAAATATTACTAGGTAGGTGCTCTACAAATTCCATAGTAATCTTTTCCTTGCACATTACTGCTCATCTGTGAGTGTGACATCTACCTTTTTCACTTATACTTAGTCAATTACCATTTCTATACTCTTCTACTTAATACAACTAATACTAGAGCAAGCATTTATATGTATAACAAACATTATAAATCATTTCATTCATTAGTTGATATTTTAAAAATGCTTGATACTGAGAATTTTACCCATAATATTTATATCGCAGTAAAAGAAATATAAAAAAAAGTCATTTTTGATATTGATCAGTCAGATAAAACTGGAAAACTTTGCAGTGATTTTTCATTATGTTCTGCTTTGAAATCAGATTGATATTACTTTTTTTCGGTGGGAAATCTGGCTAAATGACAAGACCAACTCCACAGAGAATAATGATTTATATGCCATCCTGAGACAGGCGGACACTTTTGGCCCATGAAATTTGCTTGGAACAGCTTTGTAAATAGGCAAACATGGTAAAATTGATTTAAAATTGATTTTTCACAGATCTTTTTATTAGGTATCGCCTGTATAGGCCATATTTTGAAAAAATAAATACATTACTTGAGCAAACCATTAGGTTGATTACTGTAGTTTTCTATTTAGGCAGCAGAAGCAAGAAAGAGGTTCGCTCAATCCCTTGGGTAACAAACACGTAAAGTAGTTATAATAGGGTATGGGGTGCTCAGGAAAGAGCCCATCCAATGTACAGCATAGATATATAATCCGGCACTCCCAGTAGTAAAAACAAAAAAGTTTTATTTCATCACAAGGTTAAAAACAGGATTCGTAGTGATATCCAGTGAAGAAGGGTGCCCTTTCCGTTGTTTTTACCATTCTTCACTGGATATCACTACGAATCCTGTTTTTAACCTTGTGATGAAATAAAACTTTTTTGTTTTTACTACTGGGAGTGCCGGATTATATATCTATTCTATTTAGGCAGGCCTAATAATATAACCTGTTGTGGTGTGTGTAACCCTACTGTAAAACATTAAGGGGGTTATTCTCTAAAGTCCGAATTTGACTGTCAGATTCTCAAACGGCAGATTCCTATAGCAAATCCGCAACCGCGACAGTTCTTCCATTGTAAAGTCACAACTGTATGTATGTATGTATAATTTTATTTATAAAGCGCCACAAATTTACGCAGCGCTGTACAATTCAACGATTCAAGTACAATACAAACAAGGGAAAAGTGCATTAAGCAATACAAGTAAAATAAAGCAAGGGTACAACAAATTAAGTGCTAGGTAGTGATTGACACAAGTGGTTGGAGGTCCCTGCCCCAAGGAGCTTACAATCTAAGTGTAAGCTCCTATTATAATATTATAATATTGTCTATTGTGACAATATTCTCATTATAAATACACAACTGGAACAGTAACTGTCTATTGCGACTGTCTAACTGGCGAATTCACACTTTTACACAACAACTCATCTACTGGTAGCATTCAGTGATACTGTGGAGCTTTCATTATAAATGCTAGTCTGTGATTGGTTGATATGAGTTCCTAGACTTTAGTAAAAGCTGCCCCAGTTAATGAATTCTCATGAATGGATTTAGCAATGATAATGTAATTTCATTCTATTTTCAATATGAATAGGGCAGCTATCATTTATGCCGAATTACATGCATGGCTAAAATATCTTTAAATGTGTAAATGAACATTTTTACTAGTATTGAATATAGATTTGGGCATACCAGAATTGCAAGGTTCTCTTTGAGGTACATCCCAGTCATATAGCTTTAATGATGTGCAGACATAAGATTCAGCAGTGGTCGTTCTTGTCTGGTCAGTGCTGCTGTGGTGGTATTATATCTGTGCGGCAATCTGCATTGTCAATGAGCAGAGGGACAGCCTGTTTACATCAGGTACAACAATGTTATACTGAGCCATTTGTTTAAAATATGGAAAAATGTATCAAGTTAAAAAAAAATTGTAACACAAATGTAACAACTGGTAGCGCTAAAAAAGACGTGAGTGATATATCATCCAAAACAATTGTGTTATCAAAAGTAATGTCCAAAAAACAAAATCCAAAAAGATAAAACAAAATCCCCAAAAAATTATTTTGATAACTCAGGTAAGTTGATTAAAGCTTTAAAAAAAAAAAATTGTACCCTAAACAATTATTTAAATTCCTTTAATAGATAATTTCAAAGGAGTTTCATATCACAACCTCCCCATGCTAGAAAAAAACAAAACAAAAAAAACACAAGATAATTTAGCATTGGGCTCTAGATATTTTCTAGAAATAACTGTACATTTCAACAGAGTTTTAAAGCAGTGTGATAATTTGGGATTTGATCCTGGGATAGTGAATAGTTAAAGATCAATATTGTACAGTTCCTTACCTGCTTTTTCATTTGAAAACAAACAAATTCATGCATGATCAAGCTTAACGGCATAGTTCAGCTAAGTCTGATATTTTATGCCCTGAAAAGAGGAAATTAGAACTGTAAAGCTGTGATTTGTTTTAATCAGAAATGTATTGTCTAACATAAATCTCATCTTGAGTAGTAGAAAAGCCCTCAAGCAGCCAAGAGAAAATATCAATACTTTGCAAAGTAGAAATGATCGTTCCAATACGCAACTTAATTGACTTTAGCACTTAATGAAAAAAAAAGAAAACTGGTTATTGCAATTTGTATACAGTTTTACTTTTATGACCAGTATAATCTTACTCTCTTTCAAGAGGTGTTGAGGGAGGATTTGGGATTATTTTAAAGATATTACTTCATACTCTGTAAGAAGCTGTCATTTCAGTGAGAACTACATTATTTCTGATTTTTTTTTTTCCATATCCATCCATCTCATTAGGGGATTTTGGGAGATGTAGTTTGATGTCAGGTTTTAGGGACGTTCTTCATCTAATCACATTCTAAGCATAACAATGCTCTGAAAGAAAATACAGAGTGAGCTGTCAGGAAATGTGGTGGCACTGTCTAACCAGCCATTGTAAAGTGACATTCCTCTAAGGCAGAGGTCCCCAACCGCCGGGCCGCGGACCAGGACCGGGCCGTTGGTGTT
>WMED01026396.1:0-10821 GCA_019650415.1 Pipa parva
TGAGTAAAATTTTTGAATACTCTACCCACCTCTGCTATTGCGACTATCTTTATCTGGCGAATTCGCACCTATACGCAACAATTCAGACTTTAATGAATAACCCACTGAATGTGATAAATCCTAACTGGAAGATACATATAAACACTTTCTGTATGTTTGAGTATTGCAATTTATTGTACACGCACAAGTGCTTTTACACAGTGTCACCTGTCTAAGAACTATAATATTTCTGTGTGTAGTAAGTATGTGCCACTTTCCCTTAATTCATTAGTGGGAATGAAGAGACAGAGAGTTATAGCCTGGGGAATATGGGGCATTTAATGTGTGCTCAAATCATTTTCTCCAGCCCTTTAGGCTCACAGGAAATTGTGGTCATTGTACATAAGTTTTTTGTTGGTACAAATGACAAGTGACACGTATAAATAGCAGAAAGATTTTTGCTATCAGGGTGTGCAGCATAGCTGAAACAGGACATAGCTCTAAAGAAAGTTTTTCTTATGTTTTATCAATAACTAAATCAACAGAAAGTTATTTTCAGCTAGGATTATTAATTGAAGAGTGGAATTTCATATAAAAACAGTTTCTAAGAAAAGTTAAGCATGGATTGCACAGTAATATTTTACTACTGTTTCCCAAAAATAAGACAGTGACTTTAAAGGTATTCCAGTCTCGCGAGGCGACTCGAGTGGTCTCGCCGAGACTGGAATACCTTTAAAGCATTCACTGATGTCCGCATGTAGGACATCAGCGAGCGCGTAACAGTCTCTGTGAGTGATGCGAAGGATCGGGAGGTAAGTTCACACTATGCTGAATTACCCCCTTAGAGAGATGAGTGATGTTAATGAGACATTAGCACAGATATGTGGGCAAGGAAATAAACATTTAAGTTGCCTAGTAAGTAGAATTATGGATAAGTTCTATATAATTGTTTTTATAGACCGGGTGCTTATATTTCAGTAGATGCAGGAATTGCAAATGTTTTAGACAAGCAAAATAAATGCATGTTTTAACTTGTCCATAAATTGTAAATCTGAGATAAATGTGTTGACTTTGAGTACCTTCAGGTACTCTTAACAATACGGGAAAAAGACATTTGCAAGATATGGATACAGCTAATAAGGTTATCTCAAATTTCAAAAACTGGGGGCCTTTCAAAATTGGGGACTCGGGCAACTTCATTTTTGCCTAATAGACCAGTCAACCCTGGAATTTTGACAACTGTTTGTGTTTGGCTTGAAAACATTTCAAGTGCTCTCCCAGTGATGTGCCTTGGACTAAATAAAGACATTAAAAAGCTTTGTTACAAAAGGACTTTTTTGACTTGATGATCTTGTTCTCTGAGGTCAATGAGCACTGAAATCATGTAAACTTAATTACCAGATACAAATGTGAAGATGGCACAGATAGTGGTAGTTTGTGAAAATAGCTTCCACCATTACACCTTTAAAAAATTTATATTTATGCACTCTTATCAGGGTGCACTAAGAATTACAATCACTGTGCTGGACCTGAAATAATTTCTTAACATGATTTTATATAATTAAGGGTTATAAAAATGTGGACCATTTTGCATTGTTTAGCTCTGGTTGAATATATATACATTTTTTAAGAGAATCCCAAGAGGGCTAGAATTTGATTTAAGATCCATGTAGTTTTCAGAAAATATGGAGTTCCTTTAGAGATGACAATGTATCCTAAATAAATGCCAGAATGAGTAGCCCACAGTGATAAACCAACTACCACCATTACAAATTCAGAAAGAACAAGAAAAACTGGGGGCTTATTCCCTTAAATTCCAGACTGTGGCAGAAGTGAGAGAACAGTACAACCATCAGTGCAATGTGGCAGGCTATGTAGGGTCTAAAGTGTTGAGTAATAGAAGTAACAGTCCTTTCCATAGTCTTCTATGCAGTGCACCTTTATGACATGTTCACTGAGTGAATAAAAGTTTTTACATATATACAGTTAAAATGAAACAACATTGAATTGTTTCAGGATGAGGTCTTGTGATAGCCTCCAGCAAGAGGTCTTCAATACGGCTGAGAAGAAAGAGTCCAAGGCTACTTCACCTGCAGTTTATTAAGGGATTAAACCCTTGTTTTGGAAAATTGTACAGATTCACCTCCAGGTCACAAGAGACTTATTATGGGGTCTGCATTATAGGCACACCAGGGCAGCTACAGTTTCACATAAAGGGGATTCATGTGATCTTTTACCGCTGTAGTATTCACAATGGTCAATCCATTGCTGGTAGTAGATGGCAGAGAAGAAGCGGGGAAACTTTAACACACTGAAACATAGCGACCTCACTGGAAGACTGGCCACTGCATTATGTCTAAAGTTAATAATTGATAACCGCTGAGCAAGGTATAGTGTTGTTCATTTGACAATGTGCTATGCAACCTGCTCTAAATTGTAAGACAAATCCCCTGATTGGCTACAAGAGACCTAATGCAAACGTTACGTTTATCAATTACTATGAAAGGCTTGACTGACTCTGCTGACTAAAGGAATTTTTGGAGTTTTAGTTCTGCCAAGTTTAACAGCATTTGAAACACACCTTGCAATGGTAATTTAAAAGTTAGTCATTTTCCTTTTCTACTTTTTAGAAACTAATTATATACAGCCGATTATGACTCTCGTGCTGGAGGGAATTCAACTCAGTATCATACATTTTCATAGTGTGGAAAGTGCAGCCAGGACTTCACCTATTGCATTTATACCCAGCCATAATGGCTGCCATGGGGGCTAGGAACCCTAGAAGGACCCACAGATACAGAAAGTATGGTTAATTATGGTTTAGGAGGGGATCCTAAGTTAGGAATGAGACTTAGAGGCCACAACTTACACCACTAGGTACATTCCAGATAACACTTTCACCACAATGTGCTTTGCACAAAATACTGTCAACAGTAGTATTTCCTTGCTCATAAATAAAAAGGAAGTTGATATCTGTAACAGACATCTGGGAGGGTTAATGTGGTTTCTCATCAAACAGCTGCCTTTTATTTACTAAAATAATCTGCGGGATTGATAATATCTCACGGAAATCCTGTTCTACTATCATCTCTTCGGATACTTTTGCTTTTATACACACAGCAGCTGAAGAGGCCATAATGCTCCATTAAACCAACAGCAAATTCATTACAGAATGTGCAGATTGTAGGGGTTATTAACTAAAGTAACAGTCTATTGCGGCTGCCTTTAGCTGGCAAATTCATACCTTAACGCAACAATTCGGACTTTAGACAATAACCCCCGTGTCCTAGGTAGAGATGGCCGAATTTTTCAAAAATTCAATTCGGCTGGTTCGCCGAATTTTTTTGAAAATTTCGATTCGGTCTGAATTAATTAGTCACGAATCAGGTTAAATAAAGCTATTTCCAGGCTGCAGATAGCCTGTAGGGTGCTGTAGAACATTGTGTCATGCTAAAACAGGCATAGGGAGTGTGGTTTTGTCTTCATACAATGATTTCTTTTAGTATGAAACTCTGGTGACAGCTGCCGCTGTTAGAATCGCTTCACACTTCACTTCTCTGAGTAGTTACAGGGGCAAAACTGACCACATAACTGAATTTGGAACACAGCCTGACTAGGTAATGTCAGCGCCAGTTGAAAAGAACCAAGCTGAGGGACACAGAGTGTGCAGGTGGCAGGAGCAAAAGAAGCAGCAGTATGAGGTCACAGAGTGGCACAATTATAGTGTGGAGGAGGCAGCAGCATGATCTCACTGAGTGGTACTATTAGACTGTGTGGAGGTAGCAGCAGCAGCAGTATGATTTCACTGAGTGGCACAGTCAGTGTGGAGGAGGCAGCAGCAGTATGAGGTTACTGAGTGGCACTATCAGTGTGGAGGAGGCAGCAGCAGTATGATTTCACTGAGTGGTTAGTGTGTTTTGAGGTAGCAGCATTATTTCACTGAGTGGCACAGCTAGTGTGTTTTGAGGTAGCAGCATTATTTCACTGAGTGGCACAGTAATTGTCCTTTGAGGTAGCAGCATTATTTTACTTAGTGGCACAGTTAGTGTGTTTTGAGGTAGCAGCATTATTTCACTGAGTGGCACAGTTAGTGTGTTTTGAGGTAGCAGCATTATTTCACTGAGTGGCACAGTCAATGTCCTTTGAGGTAGCAGCCTTATTTTACTGAGTGGCACAATGTCCTTTGAGGTAGCAGCATTATTTAACTGAGTGGCACAGTTAGTGTGTTTTGAGGTAGCAGCATGATTTTACTGAATGGCACAGTCAGTGTCCTTTGAGGTAGCAGCATTATTTAACTGAGTGGCACAGATAGTGTGTTTTGAGGTAGCAGCATTATTTCACTGAGTGGCACAGCTTGTGAACTTGCTGACACTTCCACACTATAATTGTGCCACTTTGTGACCTCATACTGCTGCTGCTGCTGTTGCTCCCACCACCTCCACACTCTGTGGCCCTCACCTCTATAATCCATGATAATGAAAAGCTGTTGGCTTGACTGTTAAAAGGGTTTTAGCTACTAAATTCTAGTTTTATAACCTATCATTTCAGCACATGGCCTCTTCAAAGGTTCTGAGCAAACGGCAGGTGTCACGCATTAGCTGCCACTGGATGACATCGAAGATACACAGGGGAGTACTTCTGTCAGCTTGCATCATTAAAAAATCATTAATTGCCTTTCTCTGTTCATACAGTCAGTCTAACATATGGAGGCTGGAATTCCAACGGGTGGAAACATCACATATAAGCCTGTGTTGTGGTAGGCCATCCTGCCTCTGCAGTTCAAGGAGGGTATGCTTGGCTCTGTATGAATGTATAAAGTACATGCACAGTTTTCTGGCCATTTTTAGAATGTCTTGCAGATGACTGGAAGACTTCAAGAATCTTTTCACAACCAGATTGAACACATGCACCATGCAGGGCGCATGTGTCATCCCTCCTCGGTGCAGCGCGGATACCATGTTCCTCCCATTGTCAGTTACCATAGTTCCGAGTTGCAGTTTTCTAGGAGAAAGCCACACATTGATTTCATGCTGCATGACGCGGAGCAGTTCCTCCCTGTGTGACTTTGTTCGCCCAGGCAAACCAAGTGTAGGACAGCGTGACATCGCTGGGCCCTGCACATATGGTATGATGGAGGTGCTTTTACACTTGTGGAGGCTGAGGTACTGGTGGTGGTGGAGGAGGAACCGGACATTGGTGCAGATTCAGTAGTGTGACACCGTGGAGGAGAAATAGCCATATCCTGTCCAAGTTGCTGGTGTGCTCGGGCAGGTATAAGATTGACCCAGTGGGCTGCAAATGACATGTACTGTCCCTGACCATAGTTACAGCTCCACACATCAGCACTGCAGTGCACCTTTGATGACACAGATAGACTCAAGGACTGGCCCACCTTCTGTTGTACATACTTGTAGGGCTGGTACTTTTTTTTTTTTTTTTTTAAATTACGCCCTGGCACGCTCCACCTCGGCTCAGCACAAGCCATAAGTTCTCTGAAAGGTTCAGAGTCCACCACTTTGAAAGGGAGGGACTGCAGTACCAACAACTTGGACAGGAGCACAGTCAGCTTCTGCACCTTAGGATGGCTTGATGTATACTCCTTGAAATAGCCTTGGTTAAGGACTGCTGGCAAAATGAGTGGTGAGGAGTAAGGGCATCTGGACCAGTAGAGGATGGGATAGATAAACAGCTCTCTTCCGCAGAGGTTGTGGAGCCTTGACTTGCTGCTATTAAGTGTGTGCCACTGGGTGCTGCTGCTGCTGCAGCAGGAGGGAGCACATCTGTGACATGTTATTCCCAGGCCCCTGGATGGTGACGCTGCATGTGATGACACAGGGCTGTGGTGCGAACATTATATCCCTGGCCACGCCTCACTACCTCCCACAAAACATACATAAGGCCAAGTTTGGATCCTCTGGTGTCTTAGCAAAAAACTGCCACACTGCCAAGTAAGAAATTTTACCACCAGAGCTCCGCACTGAGTGACTACTACCGACGCTGCCTCGGTGAGCCCCTGTGCCACTACTTTCTTGTGCCAGCAAAGCGGATGTTCTACCCCGTGGCTGTTTGGTTCTTGAACTTGCCCTGCTGACACCCTGTTGACTAATGGCCACACCACTGACTTGCTTGCTGCGCCACTGCCTGACACGCAAGCTGACCCCATCTTCTTCCTCTGATGATGATGATGCAGCCACTGCTTCACACGGCTCCCAAGTGCGATTGGCTACATCATTATCAATGCATATTTCCTCGTCAATGCTACCCTCCTCCACTGTGCCTGTATGCTGAGCCAGACTGCTAGCAGGATAACCTCCCATGCCAGTCTCCACATAACTACTTTCACGCCTACTAAAAGAAGCTGCGGATGTCTGCACCACCTCTTCACTGCCAAGTAGCTGCTGGCTGTCCTCAAACAGTTCATCATCACTGTATAGTGGCACTGAGCCCAGACCACATACTACTTCTCTGTGTGAGGTAACTGAATGGGACAGAGGCAGGTTAAGGACTGGTGAGGGACACTGAGCTGTTCCCGGACCATACCACGTAAGTGTTGTGTCAGTAGAACCCACTGACTCTTGGCTGGGGTAATCTGATGTCATCTGTGAGGAAGTTGATGACCTAGTCAACCAATCCATAACACTTGGGTTGCTGGTCATCACACAGCCAGTAGATGAAACCGGAAGTTCTGGCCTCACTGAGTGATCCCTGCTGCTTTGTACCCTTACTGTTCTGGAACTGGTACCTGCTCTAGGAACTTTGCTGCTACTGCCACTCGCACCTGCCACCCTTTTGTCTGCCATATTGTGTGCCCCACAACAGTACTGACTATGTTTTATGAAGATGTCTGTATTTCGACTATTGAGCAATAAATAATAAAAAGAAAAAAATTACACTAATGTAATTCAAAAGAATTCCTATAAAAAATATGGAAAAACCGTAGATGGGGTGGATACTAAGACACCCTTAAATGTATAAAAATTAGAACTTTACAAAAAAAAAGAAAAAATTACACTAATGTAATTCAATAGAACTCCAATAAAAATATGGGAAAACCTTAGATGGGGTGGATACTAAGACTAAGACACCCTTTAAATTTAGAAATAACTACAACACCAAAAAAGGAATAATTACACTGAGGTAATTAGAAGGAATTAGAATTATCCAGATGAAAAACGCCTTGGATGGGGTGGATAAATTTATAAAGATGTAGAACACCAAAAAATTAAATAACTACACTGGGGTAATTTGAAGGAATTAGAATTATCCAGATGAAGAATGCTTTAGATGGGGTGGATATTAAGAAAACGTTTACTTTTATAAAATGGGATGAGAAAACAAAACCTGGAGTAATTTAATAAGTGTGGATTTAGCCAAATGAGATAAACACTTATATGGTGTGGATGTGTTACCCTTTAAATTTATCCAAGTGAACGATAATTTAACAAAGTATAACACTAGTGTTATTAACTAAATTTAAAATTAGCCAGATGAAAAAATGATAATTAGGAGTTTATATACAGACTCTCTCTAATCTTCTCCAAGATAACAACAACTAAACAAATAACTACACTTAGGTAATTAAATATTTAGCAGAATTAGCTTGATGAAAACCATTTGTATTTGGAGTAAAAATAAACTCTATCAGTATATTTCTGCTATGTAACCCACAGGATTAATGAACCCTCTATTAAAAGAATACCGTTTTAAACTATAATTTGAACAAAAAGAGAAAAGAAATCCTTTGAATCAGCGCACTCAAATTAATGTATAAATATATAAATAATTAATTGAAAATAATTATCAAGTGCAACAAAATACAAAAAAAATACAAAAAAAAAAAAAAAATATATATATATATATATATATATATATATATATATATATATATATATAATCAATCAAATGTTTATTAACAAATATAAATAACTGCACAAAAAGAAGAAAAAAAAAGAGATAAAAACAATTCAAATTGGCCTCCAGGGGGCTCAAACATATACTAAAGGAGGAGAAACCACCTATACCACTGCTATATGTAAAGTAATAGCATTGGCTACTTGCAGAGCATGTTTGAAAACCAGCAATGAGTTTATGCCTCATGTTTAATGTACCATGTGACATTCCCCAGCTATTTAAACAATATGTTTGATGAAGTGTCAGGGTTTATTAGCATATTAATGAGAATTCATCATGGCTCCATGAGCTACTAGCACCAGTAGTTCTATAAAATAGCACTACAGCTGCTACTACTACTGATGCCTCAGTCTGACACTGATCAGCTCCAGGGGCACTGAACATTCTATTCAGGAACATGGTTCATTAATGGAGGTGTATCAGTATTGCTTTCTTTAATATATATTTATCTAAGATGTTTTAGAAAATACTAGTATTATCTAAAAACAAACTCCGTTACAAACATGGATAGCTCAGTGCAGTCTTTACCTATTGGCTTAAAGGAAAACAAAACTCCTTTATTTTCACAAGATAAATAGCTTTAAAACAAAGCATCTCAGACAGGGTAACATCCTTGCTTTATTTTGTAATAAATCCTCTTCGTAACCATGACCAGTTAGTGTTATGCACCATTAAAGGCAAATACATACTATGTATTACAAATTTTACATCAACTTTATATTTATGGCTTGGAGTATTCTGCAGCCTTGTTTATGTGCGGATACTGTAGGTATTTACTAATCTAACTAAGCTGTCTTTCGCTTTCCCATACAAACAAGTCAAAAGCTTCATCCACAGACTATTCAGGGCCAAATTAGCATTCCCAGTTGGTTTCTCATGGACAATTTGTGAGAAAATGATGGCACCTTTATATTTAGTCAGCTCAACACAATTTTTCTTCTTTTAAAAATACATATTTTGTCAATATGCATATATCATTTTATTTATAAAGCGCCATCAATTTACGCAGCGCTATACAAATATAATACAGACATGGGAAAAGTGCATTACGCAATACAAGCATTCATTATGTTTTTTTAAGCAAAAAATGATATATGCATATTGACAAAATTGGATTCAACTTTGTAATCTATAAGGTGGCAAATTGGGGGCTTAAGGCATGGTTTTTAGAGCCGCATAATTAATTCCAAGTATTATTCTGGTAACATTTTAATCAAAGAGTTTTTAAAAAAACTGCAGCAACCACATGCTAGTATAAGCTAGGAATTTCCTGGTACTGAACCCCCGCACCACTGACCTTATAACAGCCCATCTCAGATAATAATAAATAGCAGTTTTGGATTCGGAGGGGGCACAGGGAGGCAGCACTGCAGTGGGGAGGGGCCTGGTACAGATTGTGTAACAGGGAATTTTACAGCATAATAATGTTGATCTGTTGTGAAAGCCCCCAAACACCAGATGCTTTTGCATATGACATCACTGGCAACCATTTAATTTTACCATCACGTGTAATTTCTTGTTGAAAGTATGAAACACACTATTTTTGGAAGTTCTTCTGAGACTCCTGAACCCTTTCCCTTTACCTAATGTCCAGTACAGTACAGCAATGACCCCATAGAATCTCCCACATCTCCCCCCCTTGTTTCTTGTGGTATTTAACGGAAATGACAAGATGGTGGACAGTTTCTTTTATTAGAGCCCCAAGTAGTATCTGTGAAGGTACCACACTGGTTATGCTGAGTTTCTCCAAGTAAAGAATGTTAGAAATGCTGCTCTGTAAAATAAAATGTTCTTTGGTTTTCAAGCAGATGCTGTGCCTGGTACCTGGTAAAGTATACACAGGGCTTTTAATTATTCCTAAATCTCTTATACCAGTGAATACTAACTGCTGATTGGCTGCTGTGGGCTATTAGACCTCATTGTTCTGTTGAGGAGCTTAGCATGTATGAGCTGATGTAGCAGGGATTCTAGTCACTATGCTTTGGGTCACTGGCCCGTAGAACAGATTTGAAATTCAGGAGGTAATATTAGGGAATGGAAACAAATACATTAATAACATTCTATTGAAAAAAGAAAAACATTTATTTTAGGATAAATTTTAAAGTATCAAGAATAACTTGTGGGCTTTAATTTCTTTAATGTACTTAGTACGGGTGTATTCTATTTAAGCATTCTATATAAGCATCTGACATTGCATTCGGACCACAACCCAAATATACAGTAACTCCTACACGGTTATATATAAATCTTCCTGGATGACTAACAGACAGGAAACGCATAATGCCCATTCTGGAAGACAGGGAAAAAAATGACATATTCTCATAGATTATTCTTTTTTTTAACCAGTAGACACTTCATATGTCCCTAACACTATTTATAATTTTAGTTCAAATTAAATCAAGCTTTTTGGTGAATGGAGGAATTTTATATGAAAATGGCAACCATCCAATCCTCAGTTAGTAGAATATGTGTTCAATATAGTGCACAGCTGTTTTCCTTTGGAGAACCTGTATCACATTAATTCTACCGGTATATTAATTGTTAACTACTGCACGGTCTCAGGAACGTCAGAAGGAAAGAGTTGAAGTGCATCTGTTGCCTCAAACCTATTACTAATTTAGGTTGTGCTAATGAAATAAACAGTTTTGTAAATATATATTTTTAAAAACACCATTTCTTTCTGTCATCTTCCCTGTTAGCCTGCCTTTTCTTTCCCGAGTCAGGTGGGCAGAGTTAAATCATTGTTGACATTATAGCTCCTCCAATCAGATCCCTTAAATTACAATCTAGCGGGTATCTGATTGGAGGATCTATAGGGGGTTATTCACTAAAGTCCTAATTGACTTGATTGATATGCATAGGTGCGAATTAGCCAGATAAAGACAGTCGCAATAGGCTGCTACTGTTGCGTCTTTATAATGAGAATATTGT